>QLPN01001008.1:103588-167866 GCA_003314395.1 Albatrellus ellisii
TTATTATACATTTTGTTGAAATGCAGCCGAACTGGACGGATGCCATGTATGCAAGCGTAGCGCGATTCGATCACCATACAAGACACGCGCAATGCACTGAAGACACCAGGACGGAGATGACTAGTTCTTGTGATAGGTCGACTCACGAAACTTGCATCAGTAGAGCCTCGTTTGTCTGACAGGGTCCGCTCTGGCCAGAGGGGCGGGAACGGGCAAGTCTACTAATTGCTCATACTGTCGCCAGTCACTTCCACGAAACTGGCGAGCTTTTCCTGTTCGAAGCATGACACGCATGCAGTAACGTCGATCTAGTATTCTCCCCATAGCACATCACCTGCCTGCCCCAGAGGCACCCAGTATTCAAAGTGATGGACAAAGATCCTAGCATGCGATTTGCGAATGCTTCAACACAACTGGAAAAGCTGATCATAGATCCCTTTCACGATGTCACACTCGAGGATCCCGCTATGTATCATCGTCATCGACGCTCTGGACGAATGCAAGGACGAGAACGCTAAGATGACCATACTCTCTCAGTCGTTATTTGAAGTGATATACTGTCTGAAGGAGACTACTGTTTTGTTCCTGTCATGTACACCGTCACTACATTCGCGATAAACCATCGCTTAGGGCCGAAACCCCGAAGTTATCAAAAACGTGCTGGAAGTACAGTGCTGTCGTGCAGATCCTGGGTATCTACGTGCGTGATGAGTGATATTTGAGCTGGGTATGTTGAATGCCGCTCTATGGATAATCCTTGCTGCTGTCATTAGCGATCGGCGTCGTCAGTGCTTCTATCGTGAGCGGTGACTCCGGACCAGTATCCTCGTCCTGACCACGCGTCAGACTCTGCACGTAAGATGGGCCAGCACACACACCTCCAGCGGCCGTCCGAAATGCTTCGATAGTCGCTCGATCACCAGGCTGTAGGGCAGATGCTGCGTGAGTTTCCTGAATGCAGTTCGATCAGCAACATGTGCTAGGGATGCATATCAAGGCACGGATGTACCGCTTTGGCTGCACGTTGAGTGAGTGACGCGCGTCAAGGGCAGAGTCAAGCACGTTCGACGAATGGGCGCCTTCGCTAAGTGAAATCTTGATCGAGTACTCCTTGTCCGACTTGCCGCGTCCATGGTTGCGTTCATACAACTCGAACCTGCAGCACGGCCAGAGTCAGCTTGGTGGTATGTGCCCCGTGGTGAAACGTACGTGATGTGAGACTGGAACGCCCATCACCGTCAGATGTCATTAATCTAACAAACGGTCAGATGAGTACTTACTGCGTAGTCGAGCTCTGGAATTCGGCGATTGGCGATCGGCAGGCCCGACAGCAGCACCAAATTAACCAGGGTGTGTATGTGGCTTTCCTTTGTGAAGTAACATGTCAGCGAGCTCCCGCCGTTGTTGCGAGCGCTCTCAAGATCTTCGACCACTTTCCGCAGAAGCGGCAGAGACGTCAAGACACCGATCTCCTCTCTGTCAGCGGGATGGGTGTGAGGGTGAGATATCACGAGGACGTGAGAGCAGACATACTTCTCGTCTGGGTCGATGCCATACTCCTGCGGGGCAACGAGATCAAACAGCGCCTTCGCTCGCCCGTACAGTTCATGCAATTTCCGGTCCTGGGCTTGGTGAGCGTCTTTGCTTCCAAGCTGGTCGAATATGGCAAACAGGAATGTGCGGTGGTGTAGTGCACAGTACTTGATCGTGTCATATAGCTCGGAGACCTATAGCACGTATGAATAAGGAGCATATTGTGAAAGGGAAACAAACAAGCTCACGCGGGACGGATCGAACTTCTCGGGCTTCACGTCACAAAAGTCCTCGAACAACTTCTCCCAACATTCGCGGAAAAGCCAGGGCTGGTCCCCACAGCACCTTGAATTGCGGGTCAATATGGCACGTTTGCAAGTCTCTGCCCACTGGGATGCATACCATCGTTCTTGTATCTTATCAACATCCAACTGCTCAAAATTCTTACGCATGATAGCCCGGAAGGAGCTCAGGAGCTCGATGACTTCCTATGATGTGAAAGCCATGAATAAATGACCTTCGCGTCATACCGGATGAATCATTTGCTTACCCTGACAACCTCAACGGGCTCCTTCTTCATGCTCTTCGGCCAGGTTAGCTCAGGCCGCTTCTCCGATTCCCCAGGCCGAAGCAGGATCTTGAGACGTTTCTTGACATCGTCCATGAGGTCCTTTGCGGCATTTGAGTCATCAAGGAGATCTTTCCGGACGATAAGTTTCGGCGGCTCCTTCTGTGCAGAGGCCGGCTTTGGTGCGTATGTGCATATCCCATCTGTGGAAGATCGTGACGAGCGATTGCTGGGGGTCGAGCTGGCCGAAAACGGTGGTTGCTGGCTATCTAGCAGCGCAGCTGCAAATGTCTCTGCGGAGGCAATGACGCGTCGCTCAGAAGACGTAAATATCTGATATCATGTCAGGCGTGACATTAACGGCAGCCAATAGCCAGTCGACAAACCTTCACGTTGTTCAATGCCTCCTTGTCTGCGCAACCAAAGGCATCACCGTTCAGAAGCACGTTCATCGGCGAGACCGAGACTTACTCATTATGGATATATCTTTTTTCATATTCTCCCCGAGATCCCGGGACTGATACCGTGCAGAGTGCGTGAACTCGCCTCCCCATTTAAAGACAAGAGTCAACTTCGTCAGTCTCCGCACTTGCCCAGCCTGTTTCTTCGAGTACACTGGTTTTAGCTGTGCCTTTGTTCCGGGCAGCTCGATTTTACTGAAGAGTGCATTGCTGAGCAGTGTCAACTTCACGAGATCGTCTCCATCGGCACCGAGGCCCTTTGCCTCGTCTACAGCACTCCCCACCCTGCTGAGCTGCTCTCGCTCGCGGAGTATGATCTCTTCCCTCTCGCCATTTAGCAGGCGTACAAACGGCTGCGTCCATGTCTCGCCGATAGGGAAGTTGAATTTCAGTTTCTGTTTGGGTGTCCGGTCCGCATGTCGGAAGACTGTGACGTTCGCCTTCAACAACCAGGTCGACGATTCTTGTGTCGTCGTCTCCGCTGCGATCAGCGGGCGATCAGGTGAAGCAGATGCTCTAACACAGAGGGCAGCAAGTATTTCTGCGGCCTTGTCTATGATTTGCAAGGGGAAGGAAAAGAGCTTCGTCAGCGCCTGCATGCTGGTGGTATCTGAGAAGGGAAAAGGTACCATAATAGGACTCATTGCCCTTCACAAAGCTCCATCCATTCACATCAATCACCTGACTCCTCCGGCCATTTTCACAGCGCAACATGTCAAACCCACACACCCTCTGCCCGAACCCTTCACATATCCTTGCTGCCCAGGACTTTTCCTCGTCATTCAGGTGCGTGATGAACCTACAACAATGAATAGCGTGCCTAAGCATGTGACGAATGTGCGACGCACCGGATTTCTTTTCCCTCCGTATTCCGTCTCACGACGCCATCCACAACAGGCGACTTCCGAGTCTCCGCATGTGTATATCCCTTACCGACGGTATAAACCTTTATATCTTCAGAGTTGTCTACATCGACGAACTCCTCATAGATATATGAGCCATCAGTCCGCGGCTGGTTCAGCGATAGGTCCGGTTCACTGCTCTTGTTGCCGACCTACGTAGAAGTCATGAAGTGTCGTTCCGCAAAAACTAAAAACTAAAAAAAAAGAAGATTATTGCACCCACTTTTCTAAAAAGGCGTCTTCCACCGCCGCCTCTGAAATAGATGTAAACATTGTGATCTTCTCCACTCACTGGCTTCTCGACGAAGGGTTTTTCCATAACTTGGCCGTCAACAATGACCGCGTCCCCATCTTCTCGCAGTGTCACTTCCGGTGTAACCTGGAACCCACCGAGCTCGATGCCGAGCTTTTTCTTCATATGTTCTTTCAATACGTCATCGACTTTTGGTCCCCCGTCTCGGGAGACCTCCAGGCGTTTTGGAGTAGGAACCTTGAGATGATCAAGGATGTGACCGACAAGACGGCGATCCCACAACAAGGCCTGTGGAATTAGCTCATTGATGCACAAAGGGTTCCGCAGCTTGACATATGATATGGCTTTATCTAAAGGGAAGTCTGTGGAGAAGAAAGATATGAGGACGTCACATCTTGGCCAGTTCTCAACGTCTAGATACGTTATCAAAGGGCTGTCCTGTGATCGATACGAGACGAGCGTACCCTCGTCAAGGATGACTTTGTCCCCAAACACTTTCACTTCTATTGCACCGCGCGCTCCATCGACCAAACGCGTCAGGATTTCGCGCATGGCCTTAGATCTGGCCTTAACATCCATCGCGCATATTCCTAGTATGATGGGAGGTTTTCCATCATATGTCGTGTGCAGGTCAAGATGTGATCCTGTAGGAGAAGGAGTGGAAGATCTGGTAAGAATAGAACTTGAACGGCGGGAGAGTTTATCCGGCGATTGGAGCGAGGAAAATCGGGATGACCGCTCCCAGTGCATTGTAAGTACTACGTCGCGTATGGGAGCACAGCCAGAAAGCACAAACGTAGACCTGAAAACCGAGCCCGCACTTGTCGGGATCTAAGTTGGGAGACTGTAGTATATCGCGGGCATCGTCCATAAATGGTCATGCGCCACCAGACTACAGTGGGACCCTGATTAACCACTGTCCGAGGGCCGTGAGCACAATTGCCTCGGGGTTCTGAATGTGGCGATGAGACAATTGTGCGCACAAGTAGGGTGGTAGGCGGCAACAAATGCGTCCCTCTGCCTAGCGACTGCTTACCTCAATGTGTGGCCATTATCAGCATTCTCGCTTACACATGAGGACACCGCCTGTCTTCTATAAAGCTCGTTCGCGACTGTGGGATCATAGTAGTTCATACCATGATGGTTTCTGTACCTACCGGTCATGAAATCTCCACCACCATGTTCATCTCCAATCTTCACTGCGACAGGCAAGTACTACATCGAACTCTCGCTCTACAAGTCACCGCTTACATGATGCGCATTGCCTGTCATAGTTGCGTCCAGACCATCGAGGAAACGCTTCGTTCCTTGACGCCTGCCCCATCCTCAATCCAAGTCTCCATTATCTCTCAGTCTGTTACAATCCATCACAGCCCTCAACCATCTTATACAGCCATAAAAGACGCTATCGAATATGCGGGATTTGATATCTCGTCCGCCCCCATCCCGGTCTCATCCCGGTTGTCTGACACACGCACGAGCTCTTCCTATATGACGGCCAGGAGAAAGAAGCATATCCAGCAATGCTCATTGTGTCAAAAGGAGATGATGCCCGACGATCACACCGTGTCTAGCGATATCGTTCCTCTGACCAAGCAGTCTACATCCAACCTCAACGATTTGCATGCGGAAAACCTCCAAAGCACCATCGTTTCTCCGGCGAGCCCTCGCGCTGCCGACGGTCCTTGCAAGATCACGCTATCTGTTGGGGGCATGACATGTGCGTCGTGCTCCACAGCCATAACGCATGCACTGAACGAGGTTTCTGGAGTCACTGATGTCAACGTCTCGCTCCTTGGAAACTCCGCCACCGCCCTGCTAGAGCGGAAGAACCTGGTTGGCGAGGTCATCGAAACCGTGGAGAGCATCGGATACGAGGTGGAACTCATCGATGTGTCTTGCAGCCCTCCGGCCGACGCAAAGCCAGCCTCCTACCGTGTCTCGCTGTCTGTGGGAGGGATGACTTGCGCATCCTGTTCTTCTGCTATTGCTCAGCTTGTCTCCGAAGTCGAAGGAGTTCATGACGTGGTGGTCAATCTCCTGGGCCACTCTGCATCCATTATCATTGAGCGCGAAGAGCTGGCAAGCAGCGTCGTCCACATCATCGAAGACGCTGGCTATGAAGCCTCAGTGCTGTCGGTCGAGCCCATTCACCCCGTACCTGGATCCAAGAAAGTATCTGAGATCAAAATGCGCACGGTCTCTCTCCGCGTAGACGGCATGTTTTGCCAGTAGGTTTCCACTCAATATATTTCAGGTCACGGAAACACTGACCATTATTTCCAGTCACTGCCCAGAGAAGATCATGACCTCGCTCTCACAATTTAGATCTCAAGTCACGATTGAGAAACCCATCTCGAGCCAGCAAGACCCCATCATCCGCCTCGCATATCAGCCATCCGCCCCTTCATTCACTATTCGCGATATCGTGTCCGTCATATCCACCTCGCAAAGCCCGCCATTCAATGTCACGGTCTACAAGCCTCCTTCGTTCGAGGACCGCGCACGTTCCATGCAAACACGAGAGCAGCGACACTTGCTTGTCCGGCTTATCTTCAACATTGTTGTCGCGATTCCGACATTCATCATCGGGATAGTCTATATGAGCTTGGTGCCCAAGACCAACACTACCAGGCTATTCTTTATGAAGCCGATGTGGGCTGGGAACGCGTCCCGAATGCAGTGGTCTTTGTTCTTCCTCGCCACCCCCGTCATGTTCTTCAGTGCAGGGACCTTTCATCGAAGGAGCGCAAAGGAAATTATCGCCCTCTGGAGAAAAGGAAGCAAAACACCTATCTGGAAGCGCCTCGTCAGGTTCGGTAGCATGAATCTTTTGGTGCGCATGACCTGAAAATATGTTGGAGACATCAACTGAATGAGATTACATCAGGTATCGTCAGGTGTTTCCGTCGCGTATTTTTCGTCTATCGTCTTGCTCGCCCTTGCCGCATCATCTCGAGCATCTCCAGACGGTGCAGGGGATACGACGACGTACTTTGATTCGGTAGTTTTCCTGACTATGTTCTTGCTGATGGGTAAGTAAGCTCTCGACAATGACACCTTCCGCATACTCACCTTGCAGCAGGAAGATACATGGAATCGTATAGCAAGAGTCGGACCGCAGACGCTATCACGAGCTTGGGCAGACTGCAGCCATCAGAGGCCTACGTCATAGTCCCGTCTGCAGACAGTCCACAGCAGAAATACCGCGAGTCGGCTGACGACCTCGAAAAGGGGGATTCCTCGTCCGAGGCGAATCTTTATAAAGTGAGCCCCGACTTCACGGTGCAGAAGATCTCCGCGGACTTGTTGGAAATTGGCGACGTCGTCCGTGTACAATCCGGCTCATCTCCGCCTGCTGACGGGACTATTTTATCGGGTCAAACCTCGTTCAATGAGAGCTCACTGACAGGCGAGTCCAACCTGGTCCGAAAAGGAGCTGGGGATCAGGTGTATCTGGGGACCATCAACAGTTCCTCTGTCGTTGACGTTAGGGTGGATGCTGTAGGGGGGGACACAATGTACGTTTTCCATTTCCCCTGTCATGACATTACGGTACGTCAGTGGTTCATTGTAACACTACAGGCTCGATTACATCGTCAAAGTCGTTCGAGATGGGCAGACCAAACGCGCGCCAATCGAACGAGTTGCCGACTTGTTGACGGGCTACTTCGTGCCAGTCGTTACGTTACTGGCCATCGTCACTTGGGTCGTATGGCTCACCCTCGGCCTCAGCGGTGCCCTCCCCCGAGGCTATATGGGCAACGATATCGGCGGATGGCGTAAGGCTGCTTTCTCTGTTCAGATCTGTGTAGTTCTCACCGTTCACTTTTCATTTCCCAGCAATATGGTCATTAGAGTTCGCTATCGCAGTATTTGTGGTGGCGTGCCCTTGCGGCATTGGGCTTGCGGCGCCGACAGCCCTGCTCGTGGGCTCTGGCGTCGCGGCTAAGTTTGGAATTCTGGCTCGAGGAGGCGGCGAGGCGTTTCAAGAAGCCGCACAGCTGGATGCAGTGATATTCGACAAGACGGGTACCTTGACTCAAGGAGCAGAACCTAGGGTGACGGACGCCGAGGATTTCCCCAGTCCGTGGAAGAAAGAAGTCATGCTGGGAATTGCCGCGGAGCTGGAATCGTCCAGCACCCATCCCATCGCGAATGCTATACGGCACTATTGTGAGGAGCAGGACGCGGTGCACAGCACGGGGACGTCGTTTACTGAGACGCCTGGCCGAGGTCTGAAGGCGTATTTTTACTCCCGTCGGTGCATGGCTATCATAGGAAACGAAGAGTGGATGGCTGAGCATGGAGTCGCTATCGACTCAGAAAAAGCATGCCGTCTGGATTCGTGGAAGACTGAGGGGAAGAGTGTCGTGTTGCTGGCTCTTCGTCATGATGCACATGGGGAGGATGCCGAGACCACCCAACCCGAAGCGTCTCGATTCTTCATATCGGCATTTTTTGCAATCGCGGATCCGCTGCGGCCTCAAGCACGAGCTGTCATCACTAATTTACAATCTCAAGGATTTGCAACGTGGATGATCTCAGGCGACAACCCGACGACTGCGAAGGCAGTCGCGCGAGCAGTTGGGATCCCAGAAGATAACGTGGTCGCGGGCGTCCTACCGCATGAGAAGGTCAGTGCGCGTGACATAACAATC
The DNA here is from genome assembly GCA_003314395.1 of Albatrellus ellisii. Taxonomy (NCBI): domain Eukaryota; kingdom Fungi; phylum Basidiomycota; class Agaricomycetes; order Russulales; family Albatrellaceae; genus Albatrellus; species Albatrellus ellisii. The sequence goes on from QLPN01001008.1 coordinate 111,967, forward strand.
ATGAGAAAAAATTGATTCGCGTGCAGGCACAGGAGATTCGTCGCTTGCAAGAACATGGTCCGAAGAGAAAGACGGCTCAATGGCGGAAAATGTTCGGAAGGAGGCTAAATACGCGATGTGTCGTAGCCATGGTTGGCGACGGCATCAATGATGCTCCAGTAAGTTTTCATGGAATGTCGCTTACAGCGGAAATTCATGTGTGTTCTCTGGAGGCATTGGCTTCTGCCGACGTGGCGATAGCCATAGGGTCTGGAAGTAAGTGTCAACCAGCTATCGGAAGCGTGCAGCTAAGTTCCTTACTTTCCCCAAAAGGCGATGTCGCTCTTTCCAGCGCGTCCTTCATCCTCGTCTCCTCGGATTTGAGGAGCCTTCTGACCCTCATTGATCTGTCCCGCACCGTCTTCAACCGAGTTAAGTTTAACTTTGTAAGCGTTCGATTTCTAGACTTTTGTTGAGTGGATCGGCTAAGCAAGTCTCCGCAGCTATGGGCATTAATCTATAATATGGCTACCTTGCCCATCGCAGCTGGTGTCATATACCCGGCTGGGCACGCCAGATTAAACCCCGTTTGGGGCTCCCTTGTCATGGCTCTATCGTGAGTCTTCGTTCTCGCATGACACAAGGGGGTTGCCTGATGCATCTGCAGATCTGTATCCGTTGTATGCAGTTCCCTCATGCTAAAAGCTTATAGAGCTCCTAAAGCATCATTGACAACATGATTGTCAATGTCTAACCCTCATCAAACTCGACACTTGTTGTAGACAACTTCGTGACACATCACGTCATCTTCTTAGATACGTTGTATAAGGTCTGGGAAGGAGACTGCCATTCTCCTGTGGACGGTGAGATTTATATATGTAGATCTACATTTGGGTGGAAAGTGTATAGTTGGGCCTGTGGTCCACGAGGTGTTGCGTGTTTTGACAATATGAGACCTATTGTATTTCGTCCTTTTCGGCTAGTGTTTTATTTTTGGTGAAGCATGAAGGGTTTTGTACCCAGGGGTGGGATTCAAGACAATCGCCAGCCTACTAGACGAGCGATTCCGTCCTATCGAAGTTCCTGTGGGTACCGCCGAACTACTGCCATTGAGCGTGAGAAACACCACGTGACGCAATAAAGGTAACTTGTAATTGAATTAAGTAACTACGCGAACCATTTCATTTGTATGCCGTTGACGACATTTGGGGCGAAGATCGGGGGAACGGTATCCATGAATCATGTCAATACAAATCTACCTAAGATCGCTGTTGTAATTGCTGCTCTTTCTTCATTCGGTAAAAGTCTGAGAAGGACAACCTGATGCTGAGGAACCGACAGTCTAGGTCTGTGTGGCTCTGCAAACCATACACAATGGCCTGCGCCTTCTCCGAAAAGGCAGTGCTATACTCCCTTATCTGTTGCAAAGCCCGGGAGTGCGCGTCCGGCTGGTGCGAGTGGTGCTTTTCGGAGCTCATGCTCGTGACCACGCCCTGTCAACCTCGTTTCAGCGGCGGACGCGACAGATAGGGGCGCGAAAAACCATACCCGAGACGCATCGCGCTCGCTGTCCTTTCTTGCGGACTCGGTGAGGCAGTAATTGTAGAAGTTATCCTGCAATCACGTCCATTTACGCGCCATCGGGGTCGCAGCACACGGGATCACATACCGTCGCCTCTCGAAACAGTATAATAACCGAGAACGCATCACGAACTTGACTTAACAGCGTTTCCTAGGTGATTGAGGTGAGCCGGTGCCCGACGTATTGTCGAGATGCTGAGTACCTCTTTTCCTGTCTTCGTGCTAAGCAGGAGGACTTTTTTCACCATTCTGTCCAAATAGGATCTATGGGCGTTGATAAGCGCGTCAAGGTCGCCTTCCTTGTCGCGAATAAAGTCAAGAAGGCTCTTCCAAGAACACTCCACAACCTCGAGTTGGCAATACGCCTCCATTTGTCTGATGAAGTGTATCATTTCTGCCATGACGAGTCTGATGTGATGCCATTCCTGTTCGAGCTCTGGCGTTCATGATGATAAATGCCGGAATCGGTAGCATTGGAATCTGTGCACTTGCCTGGGACGCGGACGAAGACCTTTGTCCCACTGGCGATCCTCATCCAGCCCTTGGTGAGCGTGTTTTCGATCCGCTTCATCCTCCAGAGGTGATTGAACAGCCGCAAGTACTGTACCATTGAGTCTGGATCGAGAACGGTATCGATCGGCGCGTCAACTTTGTACTCCAGCGTGAACACGTCCCACCCAATCTCCCCATGAGCGTACTGCAGCATTCGCGCATCAAGCCGACGCAAAACATCTGGGGGGTCATTCTGCGCATTAGAAGAACGGATGGCGGTCTCCAGCGTTGCAGTTAGATTGTGGCGATACAGCGTATTAGCGGGGCGAGACAAATTGGGACTGGTACGGACAATAGGTGAGGGAATAATTGATAACAGAGATACCGCGCTTCACATACCCCAGGGCCTCCATGAGTTGATCGGCGAAATCACCATGACCTAATAGTAGGTAGTTCTTCAAGGCAAGCAAGTGATCGAGTAATCGGAATTTCTCAAAGAACACGTCAAACAAACGTTGGCTAGCAATGCGGTATGCAGCGTCAATTGACCGCTCTAAGCCGGCGATATCACTATACTGCAACCCTGGGATAGCCGTGTCAGCAAAAACAAAAGGCACAGGAAAAGGAGTTGACGTGTCCAGTGACTCACTGCCGCCAGTATTACTCAGCTTCTCGCGAGTGGTAACCCAATCTGTGTCGTGACAGCTGTATCGGATGAAATTCAGACTCTTTCCGGTAGAAAAGATCTGATAGTTTGTAAGGACCGAGAATGGCGGGACGACGGCGAGGGGCAACGTACCTTCCTTCCGAAACCCTCTCCCACAAACAAGGGGAGCATTTCCTTGCGGAATAGATACTTCGCCTCCCATAAACGAAGCCCGCTTTCTCTCTCCCCGGAAATGTCATCACCGTCCCCGTTCATGCCTGCGAACCCTCCGTCACCCGCAAGCTGTCCAGAACCGGTCGCGAGGGTGGGCGCATGTACATACTGCAGATGGGCAAGCTCAGGGTCTACCGAGACGAAAAATTCTGAGTAAGGGTCGTGCAACTCTCCTGAGAAAAGCCATCTATGCAACGTCGAGAAAAACGGCTTGGACACCTAGGCGTCCAGGTCACCAATTGGATTTTGTCAAAACGTCTCGGTAAAGCTCACCTCTTCTAATAATTGATCGGTGAAGTGACGGACAAACGGATCACCATTCTCAGTGTAGCCGTGGATGAGGTTGACCAAGGCACCACCATGTGTGTCTGGCAAAGATGAGGCAGGAACGATCGAGATCAAGAACTATGGGCGTACCTCGCGCGGCTTCGACGCACACGCTCATCATTCGCATCCTCAATCTCCATTCATTCACCCATACATCCAGGCGTTTCAGAGTCAGGCCGCTTTCCTCCGCACGAAAGTCAGGTTCGTTGGTAGACGGATGTTTTGAGTCTATGGATTTTAGAGAAAGGGACAATTGCGACTCCAGTATCGCGATGAGGCGGTAGTACTCCGTCAACTGCGATTGGAGGTGGTGACAGAGGCTTTGCTCGATCATGCCTACACCTGGGTTTCCCTCACGGTCACGAACAAACGTGTCCACGAGTGTATACAAATGCCCAACTTCTGACAGTCTGTAAATCAAGGTTTTGGTTGAAGGGGGTATAAGATGTCCCTGTAGGGACTCGTCAGTCGTTCGTATGGAGAGGTCGCGAGCAGGGTTTACAGAATCTTCAACAAAGACTACTTTCATCTTTTGCTCATCGTTACTTTCCGCGGAGAACCGGACATGTTTGCCTGAAATCCCCTGCAGGAGATATAATGTGTCACGCAAGAGTATGTCTTCAGCGAGATGGGGCCGGCCTGCGGGAGATTTGGTGTGAGCGAGATCTGCGTAATGGGGCCGAAGACGCGCACCAGATCTTGCACGAAACTCCCTGAGCAGTTCTGCTTTAGACTTTCCTATTGGGGGCTTTGGTGATGGTGCGAGATTGGTGGGGGAGAGCCCTGGCGATGGCTGGGGAAGTGGGGGGGCTAGTGAGGGCAGAAAGAGCAGGGGTGATGCTGCTAGCGTTCGAGAAGCCGAGGCGAGGGTATACAAGAAGAGCAACGCGTCGTGTTTTCTGGATAGCACAGGCTGTTCGAGGAGTCTGGACAACAAGTTGGTAAACTGTATTGATGCGACGCCATCGGGACGAGTGTGTACCACTGTATATGCGCGGATGAGCGCGGAGATCGACTGGGAATGGATTGGCTACTAACAATAGCGCTTGACGAGTTGGGTGAGGTGGCCAATGTCGGTTTCTCGCGTCTGTCCAATGTGACTGGCCTCGGAGCGCATATAAGAAGGATCCCGGGGCGGCAGGACTGATGAGCGCACCTGTTGAGGATATCATTGGAATGAGCGAGTAGATCAGAGTTCAGAGTGGGATTCTGTCTAGCATGGGGCACGAGTGTATGGATCAGAGACTGGAGAGGGGAGACGGAAGTCGGCATAGATGGATGTCGTGTGGTGGAAGCGCGGGCGGCGGCCGAGAGGCGAGGCCGCGGCGACGGCGTGGGAGGAGATGGATGGAGAGGGCCAGATCCAGATACATGCGTACTATTTACGACACAAATTGGTTTCAAACATTCTCATTCTTTCGTCACTGGGACGGTAAGCCTGAGCGTGCAAGCAGGCCAGGGGAACCGGGCCGGAGCGTATGACCAGGTGAATGGCGCAGAGAGAATATGATAAGAAAATGAAAAGAAAAGAAAAATGGAGGCCGCAACCCAGGAGAGAAGGAAGATGATCGATGATCTCGAGATTTGGAGTGCCAGACTGTCGTGCTCTGGTTAATGCCTCGGAAACCGTCGGGGCATCGTTGCCCCCGCTGGCGCCCTGCGTCTCGTGTTCCTCCTCCGCGTTCTCTAATTGCCGCTCGTTCGTCATTCTCAAGGCGCATCAACGATCGCATCAGGGCTGTCCCGCGGCAAGGCCAACGTCAACTGCATCTGTCTCGTAAATGTAAACATACCTTCCGGAGAATGTTCTGTAAATCCCGCGGACTCCGAGTCCACCTGTTGCTTCCCCTCTTCGTGGGATTGCCTACCACGAACCTTACTTAAGGATGCCGCTCCCCTCTTCCGTGGCCCAAGGCAGTAGTATCTCGGGCTGACAGTCTCTCTGATCTCTCTCTTCGTTCAAGGCCACCTCCAACCCAATGTCTTGGATGCCTAAGCGGTCATTGTCAGAAGGTGCTCAGCTCGGCGCACTCCTCCTTCTGTCCTTGCAACTCACTCCCACTCCCTGCCTATCAAGTGCAATCCCTGCTTTGCGCTCCAGGGCAGCTGCACGAGCTCGAGACTCGTCTTATTCAAGGTCGTCTCCAACGTGTCTACAAGAATATATGGCCTAATCTGCGTGAATTCTGGATCTGGGCAACCCAGGACTACAGAGACAAAACCTACATCGTCTTTGAGTCTCACAGACTCTCCTATGGAGAGGCATTCGATCGCTCAGTCAAGGCCGCTGCGTTGTTCAAACTTGTTTACGGCGTCCAGAAAGGAGATCGAGTCGTCATTTGCTCTCGCAACTTTCCCGACTACCTTGTCGCGTTCTGGGCCTGTCATATGATTGGTGCCGTCTGCGTTCTGGTTAATGCGTACGTCTACGACCTCGTGCTAGTGCTCTCCTCTTTGTCATCCTTTCCGTCCAGATGGCTTCCGTCAGATCCTACTCAACACTGTTTCGTGAACACTCAATGCAAAGTCGCTATTCTGGATCCTGAACGTGCAGATTTGCTTGAGCCCCATGTCTCCGCTATACAGAAGCAAGCAGGCACCACCGGTTTTCTCGTCTGGGAGCATCACGAAGGCAAAGGCAATTGGAAAGGCATACGTCACTGGTCTGAAGCACTGGCTTCAGTCGACCAAAGAGCCCAACGGCACATACTAGACACCGACCCAGGCCTCACACCAGAAGATAACGCTACCATCTTTTTTACGTCCGGAACGTAAGCATTCATCATGTCTTGCGCATCACATTGCAAACGCTTGTCTACAGGACAGGACTTCCTAAGGGGGTTCTCAGCACTCATCGCATGGCATTGACAAATTTAGTGAATGTGCGCATGGCAACCTCCCTAACGTGACCTGGACTCGCTGACAATCTCGTAGGTGACAGTCGCTACTGCGCGAGCTCTTTTGCGTCGTGGTGATTCTTACTCGCCGGACACCCGGGATAACAGCAAAGGCGTTCTTGTCTCCGTGCCGCTGTTCCACGTCACGGGCTTGTCGAGCAAATCGGTGCGCTCTCGATAGCCTGCCTACTTCTGTTTTTGCTATCCTCACCGCTGTCTTGCAGATGATTGGGACGTTCGCCGGAATGAAGCTCGTCTTCATGCGGAAGTGGGTTCCAGAAGAATGTGTGTCCTAATCCGCTCCTCGGGACCTTGTGGTTGACTGTTCCCCTCTCCAGGTGCAGAGTAAGTATGGTCTTGTTCCGGCCTTGTTTCAATGAAGGACCTTCGTCTTGCACAGGATCATTCGGAGGGAGAATGTCACCGTTGCTGGCGGGTTAGTCCGGCACACGTTTCATGTTATCTTCGTACCTGATGACAGCCAAAGTGTCCCATCCATGGTTTCTGACTTAGTGGAGACGTCTGTTGCCGACAACAGGATCGAGTCGCTCCTCTTCGGAGGTGCTCCTGCGCCTGACTGGCTAGCCAAAGGCTCACATGCTGCATTTCCCCATGCTATGTTGTACGTGCTCGACCACAACGAGCCTATGGTCGTTGACAAGCACATACAGGTGCCAAGCTTATGGCATGACGGAAAGCACTAGCATCGCGGTAAGCTTTGCGGGTGAAGACTATTCAGATCGTCCTACTGGCACGTGCGTCTCAAGGGATTCCATCTTTTCTATTACGATTTCCGACTAACCCATTTGCTCTCTGTAAGGGGGCTTCCAACACCAGTGAATGACATTTGCATCATCAAGGATGACAAAGTACTTTCTGCAGGAGAGATGGGTGAGATCTGGTTGTGAGTATCTGGCGTAGTTTTTGGTTACCCAGTTTAACTTACACTGATCCAAGGCGTGGGCCAAACGTCATGAAAGGGTATTGGAATGACCCAGGTCTGTTTCCCTCAGTAGCTTCCCTTCGTGTACGATGTGCTCAGTTATCCCAAAGTCGCCACTGCTAAGACGATTACTTCGGATGGATGGTTAAAAACTGGAGATGTGGGGTATCTTGACCACGAAGGCTTCCTTTATGTTCGCGACAGAAGTAAGTTGTTTACGACCTTCACTATTCTGAAATTAAAGAATTTCTCAGTAAAGGACCTCATCCTTAGAGGGGGTGAAAACATCGTACGTTTGGATTCAGCTTCCGGAGCTGCAGTCAGATTAATTTTTTGACAGGACTCTGTCTCTGTTGAGAACGCCGTCGCCGTAGATGACAGGTTGCTTGAGGTGGCCGCTGTCGGCGTGCCAGACAAGAGGCTAGGAGAGCTAGTTGCAGTCGTCGCCTCTGTCAAGCCACGATATCAAGGCAAAGTCCGGGAGCGTGAAGTTATCGAGGCTGCGCGGGCTGGGTGACTATTATTGTCTACCTCCGTGAGCTTACACTGTGACGTTGACTTGATGTCATAGTCTCCCCAAATTTGCTGTCCCAGTGATGATAGTTCTGCAGGACGAGCGTCTTCGTAAGTGAACGTGATGGTTCACAAAGAGTGCATCTGACCTAGTCAATAACACAGCACGCAATCCGTCCGGGAAGATACTGAAGGGAGAACTCCGTCAACTGGCTAGAAAAGAATGGAAGCAAAGAATTTCGATCAATCGTGTTCCTGTTGCAAGTAAGCTCTAACTGGTCGCACTACGTTCCTGATTACGCGTTGCTGCGCTATTTGCTCCTCGGATCAGTCACTCTAGACCGTTCGTCGTGATACTATACGTATATTATGCTTTCCTGATACCTCTGATACCTACCAGTAATGAATGTTGTGATATCCATGGATCTCCGAGTCCTAGTATTGTTATGCCGATGTCGACGTGGAATTGGATGTGATGTACGGTACAGTATATATACGAGTCGACTGAATTAGCGAGATAGTTGTATGTGACTTTGTTGAGTTGAACTTGAAGACAAACGGCCGCAAGCGACGGTCTCCGGGCCGGGGGGAAGTGATTGCGCCTCGAGTCGGTTAGGTCCGAGTCCGCGGAGTGGCACCTGCGCGCTGGAGAGCTTGATACCGTTCATCCGCCCATTCACGATCTTTATCTCCTCATGACCCGTACGACCTAAGACGCCTTCATGGACCGCTCAAACTCGTTGGCATCAACTTCTTCGTCCGGCTCCAGTAAGCCAGGCTCCTCTGGTCCATTCGCCTACCAGACCCGCCTCTTGGAGCGCACTGCTTCCCGCGCAGGCGCTGGGACTCTCTCGCGATCAGACTCGATTTCCACGGTCAATTCACTCTCCACTGGTAGCAGCATCTCGTCTACTACCCCAACCGGCACGAGACGATGGACTCCTACACACCGCGTTGGCGCCAGCTTGGATGCTGTTCGCGGAAAATGGGAAGAACGCGTTCGGGCGGCGGAGAACTCGACGGGTTCAACGTCCTCATCCAATTCCGCAGACGCGGGCATCAGGCCCCAGACCACTTCTCAGTTATCACTGCGATCACCGAGCCCTAAGGTAGGCTTCCACAACGCTTCTGCGGATTCATCCAAGCAGGCATTCCCTGCAGAGACGAAGACGCCGACATACTTGAAGCGGCGCACTATGCCTGCACCCATTATCGCGTCTCCGTTGTCGCCAAACACGACTGGTGTCAGTGTAGAAAATCTAGATCCGTCGGCTTACTCCACTTTGACGCCCACACCAAATCGCATCCGTCTACCTTCTTCAGTATCTTTGGAATCATCTTCAATATCTAGCATCAAACGTCTAAGTGCCTACACGGTGCATTCGACTTCTGACAGCAACCAGTTATCTCCAACGCATCAGTTACCCTCAGCGCGGACACGTCGTGCATACACACTAGATGATTTGGATACCAGTGCTGCAGCGCCTTCGACCCCTTCCCAAACCTCTTCCATATCATCACGGTACATAGCTGATACGTCCACTACGCCTCCTCAGTCGCCGGCTCCCCTTCGACGACGGTCGACTTCTCTCTACCGCCAATCTGTTTCACCATTCCCAGAAAAACCAAATGTCTCGTCTTCGTCGAGCACACGGAGCCGCAGTCCACCACGGGCGCGGTCACATTCTTCCGAGAAGCTTCTCGTGAAATCCAGTCCGACACCGTTGAAGCCCACCCCAGTACCATTACCTTCCTCGCCATCGCCATCGTCCGCGATGTTTCCTGCGCCCTATCGAAGTTCCTATATGACAAGTAAGAAGGCTTCGACATACGGCGAGAACCTCATAGTTGGTCGCAAACTCGGTCGCCACTTGCCTCGAATCGCGAGCGGGGACGCCGAGGACGAAAAGATAGAGCCGGAGCAGAAGCCCGAGGATGGTGGGAGGAGTTGCCATGCTCTAAGAGAACGACAGCAAGCCTCCGGCGATCCGAAATTCCAAACGCCAAGGACGCACATGTCGGAGCTGCTCATACCTGGAGTCACGGATGCGGACGACGTCACAGGGGTTCCTGGGAGACTCAGGCTGTCGCGCGACAGGGCTCCGAGTACGCCAGCATCCCCGTTGCCGTCGGCTCGGCTCACCAGAGGGTTGTGGGCCGACACTCAGCGACATTTGCTGCAAGCCTACGAATATCTCTGCCACGTTGGAGAGGCGCAGCAGTGGATCGAAGGATGCCTCAACGAGGAGCTCGAGTTTGGTGTTGTGGAGATGGAAGAAGGCCTGAGGAATGGGGTTGTCTTGGCGAAGCTGGTCAGGGCTTTCCAAGGCGAAAGGGTTGTCCGCAGGATCTACGAGGTAAATCAACCTCACAATGACACATCGCACAGCGTCTTATGCTCGACATGCAGGCAGCCAAGCTAGATTTTCGTCACTCGGATAATATCAACCACTTCTTCATCTTTGTTAGGCAGGTCGGACTGCCTGAGGTGAGTGTAGCTTTTGATATCCCGTACTCTCTCTAATGCGTCGTCTAGAGTTTCATTTTTGAGTTGACAGACTTGTACGAGAAAAAGAATTTCCCCAAGGTGATATACTGCATCCATGCTTTGAGGTATGCCTCGATCTTATTTGTGATCTCTTAATTCTAATCTATCATTCGCTTAGCCACCTTCTTGCTCGCCGAGGTATGGCCGAAAGGATAGGCAACCTCCTTGGGCAGTTGCAGTTTTCCGATGATCAATTGCAGAAGACGCAGAAAGGGCTTAAAGATGCAGGCGTCCCCATGCCGAATTTTGGAAACGTTGGCAACGAGCTCGCCAAGGAGATCAATGAGGAGCCTGAAGTAGAAGTAGAGACTGAAGACGAACGTAAGGGTTGTGTTGCGCTTGAGGAACGTTAATCTCATTCTCAACGTCCAGGTCGTGATCGCCTGCTTCTGGAGAATGAATCCTCAATAGTCCTTGCACAGTCGCGCGCACGGGCCTTTCTCGTTCGAAGAGCGCAAGCCACTCAACGCGCACGACTGCAGCTTGCTGAGCGTTATGTAACCAAATTACAGGCTGGGTGTCGTGGGCTGCTTGTCCGACGATCGATCGGCCAATTGCGTCACGAACAGGTGAACCTCTTGCCATGGGGTGTCGCATTACAGGCTGCAGCACGATGCGTGATTATGAGAAGGCGATGGCAAGCCTGGATCCGACAAATCCACAGCCACGGCAGTGTTTACGTCAAAGTACAAGCTCAGGCTCGAGGATGCCTGCAGCGCCGCGCGTTTGCCAAATTACTGACCGCATTGAGACGGTGTAGTGTTTCTATTATCACGCTGCAGTCCACCTCTCGGGCTCGTATCGTACAACGAGAACGCGGGAAGCTGCTGAGGGTCCTTACTTCGGCTCATGCCACTAGCTCCATCATCCGCTTTCAAGCGGTGGCTCAAGGTGTCTTGCAAAGACGAATGATTGCAGAGCTACTCTATATACTGGACGGGCTGGATGATTCGACAGTCGCCTTGCAATCTCACGCCCGGGGTGTTCTCATGCGGAGACGCATGCGGACGCAGCTAACAAAATTAGAAGACATCATGGATATTGTTATTCGGATTCAAGCCGCCGTTCGGACATACCTTGCGCGCAAGCACCTCCTTACTCTCATTCGTGGTCTACGCAAGGCAACACCAATTGTTGTCCTCCTCCAAGCGCGTGCTCGAGCCAACCTCGTGAGGCAAGAACACGTTGTGATCAACAAAGCGTTATGCAAGATAGAAACGATCACATCGGTCGGTGGATTCCAGGCCCTGGCCCGCGCTGCGTTGGCACGGAATCGGCACCGCGAGCAGGCAAAGCGACTGGAATTCAGTTTACCCGATGTGCTTGAATTTCAGTCTGTTGCCCGCGGCGCTCTTGTTCGTTGGGAATACCACGCCTGGAGAGACCATCTGTGGAGAAGCAAACACGTCGCTGTTGCTTTGCAGGCTCTTCTCCGCGGAGTGCTGCAGCGCAGAAAGTTCCGAGCGAAGATGAAGTACTACCGCATGAACCTCGACAAAGTTGTCAAGATCCAGTCGTTGTTCCGCGCCAAGGAAACCCGTGAACAGTATCGGCAACTGACTCTTGGCACGAACGTCAGTGTCAGTACGATCAAGAACTTCGTGCACCTCCTCGACGATTCGGAGGCCGACTTTCACGAGGAGGTCGACCTGGAGCGGATGCGGAAGCAGGTGGTAGAGAGAATCCGTGAAAACCAGGCTCTGGAGAACGATGTCAATGACTTGGATGTCAAGATCGCGTTGGTCGTCCAGAATGTCAAGAGCTTTGAGGAGCTTGTGAAAGCGCGTCGTCGGTATGGGGCTGACAGTGCTGCAGCTCATGCGTCCAGGGCTTCTGTGCTTGCTGCTCATGGCGATCCATTTGCGGGGCCGAATACTTTGGATCACGCCGCGAAACGCAAGCTCGAGCTGTACCAGCAACTATTTTACCTCCTACAGACTAACGGCGAGTACCTGAGCAGACTATTTCTGGAGATGGCTGCCGAAGATGTGCCAGAGAAGAGCCGGCGGCTCCTTGAAAGGGTCGTGTTGACGCTATTCGGGTATGGTCAAGATCGCAGAGAGGAGTATCTGTTGCTGAAACTCTTTCAAGTAAGCCACAGCCATCATGCTCATACACTTGTTCCCTAATGTTGGCCCCTCAGTTTTCAATCGTGGAAGAGATTGCCGCCGCCAAGTCGATAGACGATGTGATTCATGGTCACCCCATGTATATTCACGTGGCAGTCCATTACATTCGACCCAAACAGGCAACTCATGTTCGAGAGGCACTGCAGCCCATCGTGCGCGAGGTGATCGATGCTGATGATCTGGACTTGGAGGTGGACCCCGTCCTAGTAAGTATTGCTTCTAACATTGCCGTGGTCCAGGAGACTGACCAGTCGTTGAAACTGTGATTCAAGATCCGTCGCGCACGTATACAAATCGAAGAGATGAGATCCGGCACGACATCGACAGAACCAAAAGAGATCAGCTTCTTAGAGGCTGTGAATGATCCCCTGACGAGGCCAGAGTACATCAGGCGTAAGTCTGTCTCTCGTGTACTGTATGACTGGTTCCTTGACAATTTGTCGACAGATCTTCAGGTGCTGCAGTGGTGGACAGAAGCTTTTGTCACAGCCATTACTCAATCGACCAAGAAGATCCCATATGGTATGCGCTATTTGGCCCGTGAAACATTGGCAGCCCTGCAGGTGCGTGGGAGTATTGTGGTAGTTTCCTTCTTTCAACTGATATCGTGACACAGATAAAATTCCCCAACGAGCCGACATCAGCCTACACAGCGTGCATTGGTCGACTGATCTATTATCGGTACATCAACCCCGCGATCATGTATGGCCACCTTCCTGTGCTATTGGCAATCTTTCTGATTTAGCCATGAGTTTAGAACCCCTGAAACATTTGATATTGTGACCAGCACGGTCGACATTGGTTCACGGAAGAACTTGGCCCAGATCTCCAAAGTCTTGGCACAGATCACAAACGGCACTGAGTTTGGGGCGGAAAGTCCAAGCTATGTGCCAATCAATGAATTTGTTGGAAAGGCTATTGAGCGATTCACCGCTTGGCTTCTTGAAGGTATGCTAGTTTGCATTCAATTCATTTCTTGGTTCATCTGGAGGTACTATACAGCGGCTGATGTCCCTGACGCGGAAACTCAATACCATGCACACGAGTTTCTGGACGCCACTGTGCAGCCCAAACCTATCTACGTTTCACCCAACGAAGTCTACGCGATGCATGCGTTGCTTTCTAAGCATATTGATAGCTTGGTTCGTCACCTTGATATCTTTGGCGTGATCCTTATCTGACGTTTGATTGACTTAGGCTCGCAAGCGGGATGACACGTTGAGGGTTATACTTGTTGAGCTTGATGGCGTGCCACACCTTGGCTCCGACGAACTGAAAGATGCAAGGGATCGGGCCATCACTCTGGAGCTCACAAACCGATTTGCCCACGTCAAAGGTAGCGTCCTTCTCGAATATATTTCTGACGCTTCTATTTATGACGAGTCTATTATACGTAACAGATCCGCACGCAGACGAGAAAACGATGTGGATTCAGGCGAAAAGAACGGTTCTAGCCATCCTTCGTGTTCAGCCTGGGAAGGACCTCGTCGAGTCTCTCATGCAACCCGTGACAGATGAGCATGAGCTACAATGGGAAGAGGTGCTTGAAAATGAGATGCAGACGGGTCACAAGTTGCAGCATACAAGACGCATGCCTTCCAGCACTGCCCAAGAGGCTTACCGACTTGAAGATATCCGATCGTAAGTCTGAGACCAGATTCTCCAGACATGTCCTTACGCTGTTTTGAAGGCTGTCGTTCCGTGAAGTGAAGGCTCATGCCATCTTTTTCCTCCTGGAACTCGAGAAAAATGGGAAGATCACGCGAGACGATGGCTATCAGGGCATCCTGAATGCCATCGCAAATGACGTTCGCAGCAAACATCGAATGAGATTGCAGCGGCAGAAGGAGATTGACAGCATGACCGAAGCGCTTGCTCACCTCAACGAACGCAAGAAGTACTTCGAGGAGCAGATCAATAGTTATAACAATTATGTCGAGGCGTCGATGGCGACAATGCAACGCGGGAAAGGGTACCGTTCATGAAAGCCCTCTGGTCTTGAACAAAAAGTGCTGACATATGCTCGTAGGAAAAAGCGTTGGATCATGCCCTTCACGAAGCAATACTTTCACTTGCGTGACCTCCAAAGGTCCGGAAAATCGCCGCAATTCGGCTCTTTCAAGTACAGCGCGCAAGACCTGTACGACAAGGGCATCTTACTCTCCATCGACCAGTTGTCTCCTCGCCAGTTTGACAAGATCGACCTTATCCTGTCCTCGAACGCAGTCGGCATATTCAACGTCGAGATCTACAACAATATGGTTGGAGTCGCCAGCCGCGTGGCCGCCGCGGATGTGCGGATGGAAGATCTCCTCCAGGCGCAGTTCGAGGACCGTGCCTCACTCTCGTTATTTAATGGTCTCGCAAAGTTCAATCTTAATCTCTTGCTGTATCAGGTAAACAAGAAGTGCGTGTCTCTGCTCGACTCGCGCGAGGAAGCTGACATTCACGCGTTTCTCCCTCTAGATTTTATGTATGATTATCTTTTGCTTTTTGGGGATATTTGCTCGTATTATGTATCATAGGTTTGTTGGACTCTCTGTTACAATAGTGTTTTCTTCATGTTGTTATTCAACCCAAACACTGCGATGGTCAGGTGAGATGGGGAATTCTTTTTCCACACAGTGGTTAGATAGGTCTTGGTATCCCTGACCGGCTCTGAACCGCACCACGTATCCTTCACTATCTTATCCCAAGGTGCTCAGCCGCGTTTATCCTGCTTATGATCCAACCCATTTTGCTGGTGCGATGCAAAATAGAAAAGAAAGGACACGATAAATCACACGGCAGGCGCGTCGCTATATTACAGTCCTAGAGAGTATAGCGGAAGCTGGGATGACGATCCCCAATCGGTGCGCGCGTCTTTCCAGAATCCCAGAGCTCTTGGTACATCTCGATGTTGCCCTGGCGGCGGCCTTCGGCGCGCGCCTTGTTCTCCCACATACAGTAGAGCCTAGACAAAAGACCCGGGCGTCAGCCGTTTAACCCCCGTCCGGGCGCGTGAACCCGCGGAGAGGGGTAACTTACACGTTGGCGCCTGTCAAGATCCATGCCAGGCATACAAACGCGAGGACAACAGAATGGCCGCGGATGTAACTCGGGGCTTGATCTAAAAGGAAAAGGCGTCAGCGCACATGAGAAGTTGAAGAACAGTGGGACGCCGCGTGCTTGCCTGGGGTGTATACGAACGTCGCGATGAAGCCACCGGCGTTGGCGATGCCAAGCTGCAGGGCAGCTGCGGTAGCTTTCTTGTAGTGTCCACTCATGTTGTTAGGGATTATGGACAGAATGCACGGCCCGCAGGGATATCTAGTGCAGCAACCCTATCAGCATGCAACGTGCGGGACATGTGCAAGATCGCCTACAGTCCTGCAGCCATTAAAAACACGGCGATATAGCGGGTTTCATTTGTCTTGGCAGTGATCGTCACGATGTAGCCTGGAACAATGATCAAACTGTGAGCGTGCAGATTGGCGATGCGGATGGCAAGTACCTCACCGGTGATACACAGAGGAAGACATATCAGAATGAGAGGCCCGCGAAGTTTGTAACGGTCTGAGAAGAATGCGACGGCAACTGCATGCGGACATTAGCACATTGTCAACGTGGGGTGTATGCGAAAACTATTTACTCGTGATGAAAAAAGCGGGGACGTAGGGCGGAACTAGATGTGGGGGACGGTTCTCATTCAGTAATCGGAACAGAATAGGCAAGGAAGGAACGATGCACCTGTATGGAGTTGCGCCGTGCTTCCCGAGTAACCAAGTCCGGAGATAATAGTTGGTCTGCACAGAAAAGCTGGTACCTCCGAGCGATCCTCCATACCTAGCTAATGCCGACTTACAAAAACAAGGAGTACGAGTACAAGCTGACAATCAATCCGAAGTATGCAAACCCGGTGAGCCAAACTTGGACATCAGTGAATGCTGCAAAGTAGATCAGACCAGTTCCGAAGCCCCGAGGTTCACCGGAGTTAGTACCTCGAATGACCTCTCTCCATTCAAACCGCTCATCTTCCTCGTGGATTGTCGGGATGACGGACACGGCATCGAACTTTTCTGCCCTGGCTTCCTGGTCCTTCTCGAATTCGTTGATCCTCTGAGCCGGTTCTGACAACGGTGTGCTGTTGGCCGTGAGATTCGCAGAGCGGAAGCGCCGTACTACGGCGCCACATGAGGCCACCCTGAAATACCCTGGCTGAGCACCTCAGAAAACGCACCGGCAAACACTCTCTCTTCCTCCGTCAAGAACTTTGCAGACTGTATCGTCGCTGGCAAGACGGCTGCTGAAAGTACTGCCAGAAGGCATGTCGCGATACCCTCCAGGATGAAAATCCAGCGCCAGCCTGCCAAACCGCCTTTGCCATTCATCTTGAGGATAGCGGTAGCCAGAAGTCCTATAAGATACATGTCAACGCTATTACATAAGCGAGAACAACCGAACCATTACCTCCAAATGCGCCAGCAAGCGATGCTATAAGCACATGGAATCAGCCTTCTGCTTTATCTGAGACGTGTTCTCGACCGACCTGATGCGTAGAAAATGCCGACTCTTTAAAGCGTCGATTAGCCAAGCATCTATGCTAGGGAGATGAAGATGGCCCACCTCAGCTGTAACTCGTGGCGTTTGTAGATCGTGCTCAAATAAACCATCTGATGGAGATTGTCAGACCCGATGTGTGAACACTAACAGCACATAAATACTTACGATACCCGGGAGAATACCCCCTTCACATATACCGAGAACAAAACGCACGGCAACTAAGCCTCCGAAGCTTTGGACGAGACCCGACAGCGTAGTAACCACACCCCAGGCAAACACTAGAAAGGGGAGCCACCTGTTGGGCTGTATCCTCTTCAAAACCCAATTTGAAGCTATAGAAGCCAAGTCTGTCTAGTGACCTCTGGAATAGCACAAGTCTCTTGCACTTACGCAGCTCAACTAGGATATAACTGCGGAGCAAAGTGAGCCAGTAAAGTACGGGGACGAAAGCAGGACACGTACGATACGTAGAAGACTAAGGGAAATATAGATCAGGACAGCAGAGTGCAAAAAAAGAGGAAGAGATGACCACCTGCAAGCGCAGTATTGAACTGATTGCCTTGTAGATGTAGGTCTGTGTCCAAACCAGCGATTCTGACGAACAGAGTGCGCCGGCATCGTTCACTGTGGCAGCCCGTGGCATCAAGGTGATGGCCTTACCTCGCATTCCCAACATTAGTACGATCTATAAAATTCGCCAACCACAGCTACCAAAGCAGACATTCAGACACTCGACCGTTAGGAATGAAGGTGCAGAAGAACAATAAGATGGAGCTCACCAGGGCCAATGGAGGAAGGATATGAAGGTCGAGCTTCAGGAGAACCTTTCTCGCCATCGCACGTTCGTCTGCCGCCTTTTCGATGGCAGGAAAGTCAGACATGGTGACGGGAGATATGTTGCAGGTTCTGTACTTTTAATAAGACAGAGCTAGGGAAAACGCCGTGCGGCAACTATAGTAACCCTGTGAGCCCGTCTGCATCCATGTCTTTTGCAAGGCACCTTTGAGCTGTTCAAAGAGGCAGACGCCAGCGGATCGGCCGTCCGTGACATGACGGAGAGATCTGCGGTTCGTTCAAGTGACACTTAGAAGCAGTATACAGCGGCGACATGTGGCCTTCAATGAGCTCCTGGCCATTTGTCCTGTTCCTGAAGGCTATCTGACAACTCCTGCGAGCAAAATATCTACATACTAAGGAACGCACGCCGTTCGCGTATTAGTACTCTATATTGATCCTATCTCAAAGCCCCTCACCCCCACAGCCCATGTAGACGGTGGGTAGTATAGTCTTTTCTTCTCCATATTAGGCACGCGAACTCCCATGGTACTACTGGTATCTGGTATCCTAAGGCATTCTATTCGAGAACGTTGTGCCAGTGATCCATCGACTCTATTGCCCCGCGGTAATGGATTCTCCGTGGAGTTCGTAGTTCGGTATGTTTGCTTGACCAACTAGCAGTATATCCCGCACTGGTGTGCGCTGTGCAAGCATCTCCGTAGTTACTTGACATCTCAAACACCAACCCAGCATGGGTCAGACACAATGCCATTTTTATATACTATGTTTTACATTAGACGAGCCGATAGTCCTGGTGCACCGCTGGCGATGTCCCCTACGTTGCCCTCTCGTGTACACGCCATGCGTCCCACCCCCGAGCCGTACGCGTCAGCTGCATCACGACGACCCCAACGGAAACATGCTGATCGGCCGTGTGAATGCTGTCGAAACATCAGGGCCAGGCCCGGGGTGTTTGAACGGTGTTTGAGGACTCCACCCTGAGCGCTGCTGTCGAAGCCTGGAAGGCGTCTGCTAATGTGCGGGCGCACCGGCACATTCGCACGCACCCCAACGCCCATGAATCCTGCAGCTGGATGAGGATGGAGACGTCGTCATGGAAGACTCGTACGTGTTCCGACGACGTTTCGAGTGAGGGCGCTCAGCGGTCCGTCAGGCGTGAGGGCCTAAAGGGCTGCGCCTATCCCACGATGGCCTATGGGTGGAGGGCCAGCAGTTGTGCCACCAGTACGACCTGCATGGTTGTGCTCGTCTCGTTAGTTGTATATGTAAACATGTCTTCCTCCCCGCAGACAACTGACCCTGCTATCGCCGAGAACAGAGTCTAACATACCAGATTGTTGACCGTCCTCCCTTCACAGACCATGACACCAACAACTAGTGCTTCAGAGACGCACCGCATGTGCGCCAATACAACACCCTTTCTCCCGAGGAGCGCCGTGTTTTCCTCATCTTTTGCGTGCAAGCTGTTCTCAAGGTGCAAAGCTGATTGGACGGATTTGAAAGGTCTAGATTCCGCAAACATACAATATGATCGATGATAAATCGAACTAAGCTATAAATAATCAAAAGATCTGTTGAACATGCTAAAAACGGCGCAGGATAAGATAGTAGTTGGTGAAGTGGTACAATCTATATTGGAATAAAGACGTGGGGACGCTGAGGAAGAAGGGACAACAGGCTTATGCTATGTAAGTTATCGCCAGCTGAGAACAAGCTGGTTCGAAAACCCACATGGATAACACTCTTGAGAATGACCCTGTAGGTCAAAAGCTTCCCGCGGATTCTTTAGACAGTTGTGTGGATAAAGAGGTGACTTCTGCCGACAACGTCCTTGTTTGAATCATGCCGATAGTACACGAGGGCCTTGACCAATGTTCTGGCAACCTCTCCTCTCCGAGCCATTGACGAATGACATCCTTCAGGATATGCCCATGTTCATTGGCAAATGCCTGATAGGTCAAAGATACTTCTCCCCCGGCGATGGCGGCATGTAACTTGTCAAGCGGGTTTGCGAGTTGTTGATCCCGAGATAAACGATGCTTCACGAGATCCTCAAAGGTCAGGGTATTGCCTTTGGACAAGCTAAGCAGGTCGTCAAGAAGCTTCGTTTCAACATTGACCGGTGCATATTTGTTGCCACATGCAGCGTCTTCGTGGACAAGCGAACCGTCGTGCTCTATACGACCATGTTTTGCGAGATCCTCTAGATCGAGCTTCCATCCGTTTCCACACATCCAAACACCGACGACGCTCAACACGGATGCCAGGGGCAGTGAAAGATGATAGGCTTCACGCAGAGCGTGAATAAGTTGACGGATGGTGATACCGCGGCCATTATGTGCTCTGTATAATTAGATTAGCATCGGCTGAGCACTGGGCACTGGAAAAACGAACAGATATGAATGATTTGCGAGGGCGTTCAAGGCGGGACATGGGGATCGACTGTCGGTAGATGCAGGTGGGACGAAGGTGTGAAGCGCGGGGGCGGGGGAGGGGGAGAGGGAGAGGGAGAGGGAGAGGGAGGGGGCGAGGGATAAGTCAGACATGGTTGCGGTAGTCATAGAGAGACGGATGAGTGAGGCGAAAGGGGGGAAAGCAGGATGTTATACGCAATGCAGTGGGGAGGTTGTACTACAAGTAGTTATATGTTGCGTTGATCGACAATAAATGTATAGTCCGGCAATATAGATATCTCCGGTGCAGGGAGAACTAGACTGTGATGTAGCCCCATCAACTCGGAACCAGCCTGAGTCAAAGGCAGCGTCAACCCTGTACATCCGTGCTTCAGGCACAAAACCTATTGGAGTATATACACGCGCTCAGCATGCGTCCGCATGGTGAACATAAAGGAGCTGAGAGTCAAGTCAACCGCATAATGAAGAACAAATATGAAAGACAGCACTAATAACGACAAGATGGCTGGTGGTGGCATGTCAGTATCGTGTCGGTGTTCCCATCCAGAGTCCAACGGAAATATCGAAGAAAGAAGCGGCAGGACAGATAGGGTATGATTGCTGGAAAATGATAGACCCGGTTCCAAGCGCCTCCCTAGTATGATCATTGACCGGGGATGGTTGTATTCAATGGAAGAGTGCAACTGGGATCGGTATACAGGCGCTATCCCCGCAAGCAGGCAATATCGCCGAACGATCTGTTCCTGAGCGTTTGAATTCCCACGGGCGTGTGCCGTCATCATATACTGTTCCTCACAAGCGTACTGTATCTTGTCTTTCTTTCATATTGTCCAAGTCCTGTCAATGTCTCTACTGCCAAGCTTTAACCCTGTACCGCCCCCTCCCCTTCCTCCGGGTTGGACAGAGCATGTCGGTATGTCCATCCTGAATTGTAATTTCCGCATCCCTGTGATTTCGAACTTGCTCAGGTCCTGCTGGACAATTGTACTACCACAATCCCCATACCAAAGAATCCACGTATGTGCGGCCATTGCCAGCGTTCCCCGTCCATCCTCCGCCGCAGCCGTCCGCACCAGTCAAGAAAGAGAAACCCGCGTTCAAAGTACCCATCCCAAACACTGACTGGTTACGAGTCACAACGAACAGGGACAATATTTTCTACACGCACAAAGCTCGAAAAGAGAGCTTTTGGACTGTACCTGATGAGATCAAAGATGCAGTGGCGACGCTTGAAAAGAATGAGCAAGTTGCTCGGCAGAAGGAAGAAGAAGAGAAGGCCAAAGGAACAGCTAGGCTAACAGAAGAGCATGAGATTGAGCGAATAAAAGCCGAGGTCCAGGATGCAGTGAAGAGGAAGGCGGAGGAAGATGTTCCTCTGACTGAAGTGGTTGTGTCGAAAAAAGCGAGAGTCGAGGAGGCCAGTGAAGGTGAGGACAATGATGAAGACGAGAGCGAAGATGAAGAGTGGCAAAGAGAAGCAGCTGCTCAGCTTGTCGCTGAAGCAGAGGAGCGGCGGATACAGGAGGCAGAATCGAAGAGGGCTCAAGAGGAAGAGGCGAAACAAAAGACTGCAGCCGCGCAGATCAACATGCCCGACCGTGTCAACCTTTCTATTGACGAAGGTAAAGCCTTGTTCAAGGTGAGTACTACAGGTTTGTGATGTTGATGCGATTTTAACGGTTTCTGCTAGACTTTACTTCGGGAGAAAAACATCAATCCCTTGCATCCTTGGGATACGTCGCTGCCACTGTTTATATCAGATCCTCGATATGTCCTTTTACCGTCGGTATCCGTTCGACGTGAAGCGTTCGATGAGTACTGTCGTGACCGAGCGAGGGAGCTTCGGCAGTCTCAGGTGAAGAAAGAAAAAGAAGACTCCAAGGAGGAGTTCGAGCGATTGCTAACGGACGAGGTGAAGAGCACTCGGACAAGCTGGAATGACTTCCGTAGGATGTGGAAGAAAAATAGGCGTTTCTTTGGTTGGGGACGAGACGACAGAGAACGTGAGAAGAGGTTCAGAGAATTTGTCAAAGAGCTTGGCGAAAGTAGGTCGCAGATTTACTATTGGTCATTTATCCTTTCGACTCAATCCGTTATTGCAGAAAAAAGAGCTGCAGCTCAGAAAGCTGAGGCAGACTTCTTCGCTCTCCTCAAGGAATCTAGTATTGCACGATCGGGTGCTGCCTGGAAAGATGTCAGTGGCTTTCTCGCAGTGGCTTCGGCCCTGCCCCGCTCCTCTGACACTGTTCCCTACCTGCAGGCCAAAAGAGAAATATCAAACGACCTACGATATGATGCTGTCGGATCATCTTCACTACGCGAAGAACTTTTTAACACGTTCAACAAAGCTCAGTCGCTTGGAACACCTACTCCTGAGGCAACCCAAAACAAGTCGCATACTGATCAAGGGATGGGTACTCTTGGCCAGGATGATAATGACAGAGAGCATAAACGGAGGGAACGTCAAGAACGTGCCATAAAGGAGAGAGAGGAGAAGATCAAGGCTGAGAGAGGCCGAGTCGAGGTTGACATCACAAAATCGAGAATGGGCTTGAACAAGGAAGAGTCTGACCTGCAGTTCAGGTGCGCCAACAAGCCTCTCTAATGTCAGTGCAGACGCTTTGTGGCGCTCACATGTTTCCTTACTTTTAGGACAGTTCTAACGGATGCGATTCGGGAGCCACAGGTACGGATATCCGTCATTCTCAAGCAGTGTTCTTATTATCACTGTTATAGGCGACTTGGGAAGCGTCCCTTTTTCACCTGAAGACCGATCCACGATTCACGAACTCCACATTGCCCATCAATCATCAAATACGCCTCTTCAATACGCATATACAACAACTTCGCTCCAAGTACTTGAATAGCTTGGATCTACTTTTCCAATCTCACGCTCCTTCCCTGGCGACTTCCTTTACCGCGCTTCCCGTGCAGTCGATCTTGACCTCGCTTTCATCTCAGAGGCTTGGTTACAACATTGACGACTTGGAGCGCGAGTTTGATCGCTGGCAATGCGAACGAACGAACGAGGCCAAGAAGGCCTTCAACGAGATGTTACATGAGAACTTGTTCGTAGAATTCTGGGGAAGATTGGGAAAACTTGGCGGAGAAGGTGCTGAGGGTGGTGTCAAACGAGACGAGGTTGATGAGGATGACGGTGAATGTGGAGGCGGTAATGTGGATATGAAGGCTCTTGCCAAGAGCGTCGACCTGAGTGACATGGAGAGAGTTCTGAAGGTGAGTTTGATCCAAGACTTTCATCTCAATTCTGACACCGTCTTAGAATGACAAGCGGTACATCATGTTTGATCATGTTCCTGAACAACGAGAGCGCTGGCTAAGGGTGCGTTTTTGCATATATCTTATCTTTGTGGGGCTTAGTCTTCTGTTATTTAGGATTATCTCACGAGTTTGACAGCCCCGCGGCTTTCAGTGCATACCGGAGAGTAATCTTGGGCTGTCTCTTCAGCATGATCTATATCCGCTGTATTCTGTTTCGCGAGTGCTATCAGAGCTTGCCATACATAAGTAATCCTGAGCGCCTGAGGATCTGAGAAACCAAGATGAATGAAGCACGTGACCAGAGGGTGTCACGAGGTGCCTTCGCGACGCGTGGTTTTAGGTAGTGACACGTCAGTGCATCCGAAAGCCTGCTGGCATCCGTATATAAAGGACGTCGATCCTCATCATACACCTTTGCAATATCCCCTACTTGAGTTAATTTTACGCCTTTGCGGCCGGTTTCTCCATGCGGCTCCTCCGTCCTCTGCTGTTGAGTCTGACGCTCTTGTCCCCATGCGCGTTTGCCCAGGACTTAGGCAGTGATACACCCAAAGAAAAGCATCGGTATCAGGTACACGTGGCAGTTGTTGTGAACAGTTATGAACGTTACTGACCATGCATGCATATAGAGCGATGTCGCCCGTCTTCGTCAAATCGTGGTCAATAGGTTCGTGAAAAGGCGTCACTGCAAATATGTATTTGACCTGTTCCCTTTCCATCAGCTTGTACTCGCATCGGTGAGATTGAATAGCTGGATCAGTGTCCTTGCAGCCTAGCTGAGACATCTACTCTAGCGACATTTTTCTCCGGGAGCTAATCTCTAACTCCAATGATGCGTTGGAGAAGCTTCGGTTGATTTCGCTGACGAACAAAGATGTGTGGGATGGAGTCAGCCCCTTGAACATCACGATCAAGGCTATCAAGGATGAGGACGGTTCTGGAGGTCGTCTAGTAATCACTGGCAAGGATGTCTTTCCATTGTGAAACGTCCTTGCTGACAACCGTCCTAGATACCGGCATTGGGATGACACCGGAAGAGCTAACCGCCAACCTCGTACGTCGACAATAGCCCTGTACATAAGTGTCTCTGCTCATTTGCTGTATCCATCGCATATAGGGTACACTCGCTAAATCTGGAACCTCAGAGTTTTTGGCCAAAGCAGAGAGTAGTCGGGATACTACCGGCGGTGGTAACCTTATTGGCGCATTCGGTCTTGGTTTCTACAGTAGGTCAGTGAATATCAGAGCAGTAACAAGCAGGAAAGTCACGACTGAGCTTGTGTGTTTGTTTTAGCTTCCTCGTGGCTGACAAAGTCTATGTATCCTCGATCGTCGCGAAGTCCTCAAGCAATCCAAACCCTGCACAGTATGTGTGGTGCTCATCCGCTGACGACAGCGAATTCTCTGTCTACCCTGATCCCCGTGGAAACACGTTGGAACGTGGGACGGAGATCACTCTCGTTCTTAAGCCGGACTCACTGGGTTACCTCGACTCCAAAGCCATCGCGCAGCTTGTGTAGGTTTCAGCCCGCCTGTATTTTGAAGTCATCTTATGTTTGTCCTTGTTCATCAGCAACAAACATTCGGGCTTCTCGACGTCATTCCCTCTTTACCTTTATGGCCAGAAGGAAATTGAGGTGCCAGTGGAGGAGTCTGAACCGGCAGCTACATTAGAGGACCAGGAAGGTACGGACCAAGATGAGGATGAAGCTATCATTGAAGAAGTTGAGGATGAGGCCTCTCCGACGCCGAAGGCGAAGAAGGAGTTGGTCGATGACTGGAGCCATCTCAACGCACAACCATCGCTCTGGATGAGGTAAGGTTCGTGCACTCCATGCAGTTGAATCTCACCTATCTCCCTGCAACAGAGATCCCAAGAACATCAGCAACGTAGAGTATGAGCTGTTCTACCAAGCGACATTTAAGGACTTTGGTACCAAACCGCTGGCTTGGCACCACTTCACGGGAGACTCGGGTTCCGGGGTTTCTTTCCGCGCGATCGTCTTTCTTCCTGGAGCGCTGTATGTACTAGAGATGTCCTTTATCCGTTGGATTCATTCTCAAGACGCTGCCGCAGGGATTCCGGGTACTGGCAAGCGCCTCTCCAGAGTAGCAGCAAGGATATCCGTCTTATGGTGAAGCGTGTTTTCATTACCTCAGACCTGGGCGAGGACGGCATGCCCAAGTGGGCGAGCTGGGTCAAAGCCGTGGTCGATGGTAAGATTTCCCCAGAATCCATATCTTGCAAACGAGTCTGAACTTTACCGCCCAGCGGAGGACCTCCCGTTGAACGTTTCTCGTGAAATGCTCCAAAACACTGCGTTCTTGAAGCAAATCAAGCAAATCGTCATCAAGCGTCTTATCCAGATGCTTACGCGTATCGCCAATGAAGATCCCCAGAAGTTCTCTGAGATTCAAAAGATATATGGCAATGCCATCAAGCTTGGCGCCGTCGAGGACACCAAGAACCGCGACAAGCTCGTGCCCTTGATCAGGTTCGCAACCAACCAACGTAGCAGCACTTCGCTGGACGAGGTATGATAGGCTCGACTCTCGGCACTGACATGTCCTCATTATCTGTGTGGTCAGTATCTGGAGAACAAGAAACAGGGTCAGAAGCAGGTCTGTGTCAATGATATTGGCGCTGCCGGTCGCACTGAACTGCTTGCCTCAGATTTTCTATGTTGCGGACATGGGGAAAACTATCGAATCTTTGTCAAAGAGCGTCTTCGTTGAAAAGCTCCATGCACGAGGGTATGAGGTTCTTTTGCTGAAAGATGCGCTGGACGAAGTCCTGGTCTCAAATATCCGGAGGTGGAAGTGAGGCTATCTGTACAGCTTATCGCCACCCCACTCGCTAATCGCAAACCTATAAGGGGTGTACCTTTCCAGGATGTAGCGAAGTCGGGGCTGAAGTTTGGAGACGAAGGCGCGTGAGGGTGCTTCGGATGGTTATATTTTTATCTAAAGCCACCCAACAGATTTGGATCCCGAGGAAGAAAAGGCGAGGCAGGAGGAGCTCAAGGAAATATTCCAGCCTTTGTTGCAATGGCTCAAGGACCAAGCAATAGATGTCGTTCGCGACGGTGAGGAATATTTGACAGGCAAATTCCCTCGACTCAATACCATACCATACACACAGTCGTCATTTCGAACAGGCTGGTTTCGAGCCCTTGCGCCATTGTTGCCGACGCAACTGGCTACACCGCCAACGTACAACGCATGATGAGTATGTGTGTACTCGTCGGGGAATATTCTTGCTGTTAACGGTTTGTAGGTGCCTCTAACGACCGACAGGACTCGTCGGCCATGCATGAATTTGCGAAGCGCCAGAAGGTTCTCGAAATCAACCCCCGGTCGCCTTTGATCGAGGGACTCCTGCGTCGCGTTGGACAGCTCTCCTCAGAAGAGGAGGGGCATGATGTAGAGGCGGAAGGCGAGCTGAAGGAGGTTGCGTCAGTTCTGATCGACGGCGCCCTCGTGCGCTCCGGGTTTGATGTTGCAGACTCGGATGAGTGAGTATAAGTACCGTCCGGGCGTAGCTGGAGACGTACTAAACCCTAATTGTTATAGGTTCCTCGTCCGCGTGGACCGCGTACTGAGACGTTCATTGGGCGTGTCAGAAACAGCTCCGACAGATACTACTGTCAAGCCGGCTCCACCTGTTGATCCTGAAGTTCTGGACGAGTCAGCGTATGAGCCGGAGCCGGAGTTCAAGATGCCAGATATACCCACAGAGGACGATGGCAAGGCACGGGTGATCATTCCGGACGAGATGAAGGACAAGATTCACATTGAGATGGAGGAGATTGACGAAGAGGGCAATGTGGTGCATGATGAACTGTGAAGGACGTACATTCGTATTTGATTACAATATTTAGTAAAAGGGAATGAATGCAAGGAGATTTGGTGCTTCAGCATTATTGCGTCTACTGATTAAATTGGAATTGCTGACAACACGCGCCAGTGCTTGGGGTCGGGCCACGTGGCCCTTTGGCATTTGCCGCCGCGATCAGCTTACTGTGTACACTTAACCCATCCTCCCACTCATTACACTAAGCACTGCAGCCCTGTTACATATACCAAGCATTCCCTTTATCTCTGTTCATGGCCCCCTTTTCTCGTCTGCAGTTGGTGGCTGCCCTCATCGGTCTGTTCTAATTCTAGTCGACACCCCACCGCTATTCTCACAGTTAACGCCTTCGCGTGTAGAGTACGACAATGACCCCACAAATCCTGATGTACCCTTTCGTTCTGCCCATGACAGCGCAATATTTGCCCATTTGCGTCGCATTAATGGTCCACGCCGTCCGTCCGTCTCGTCTCGCAGGAGCACAGACTATCTGAACATAAACCTCCCGAGCGACCATGCTAGCCATGGGGCACGTGAATCCGTCATCAGCCAGACCCGCCCTCGCAGCTCCATCGATGTTCTTCGAAATCCTTTCAGCGCGGATGCGGGTGGTGACGAAGAGATCCTTGAAGAGGAAGACAATTTGGAGGTCGATCTAGCTTCGTGGGGTCTTGATACTTTCATACCAAAAGAGAAGGGGGTTAAAGGTGCGAAGAAGAAAGCAAGAAACTCTGACCTTCCCAACCCGCACCCCAATATGCAGTCTCCGAACGTTCGCGCTGCTCGCTCCATGAGCGTGGGCAATTATGATACCCTTGGCGCAGGGGGCGCATTCCTGGACTCGGTGCCGACTTCTGCTGCTCTTGAGGAGCGTCGTCACTCGGTGGGCTTTCCTCTTGAGCTTGCGGATCATAATACCAATCAACATCCGAGGAGTCGTTCTGCATCAGTTCACGTACTGATCGAGTCGATCCCCGTGACTCCGCCTCTGCATTCCGTGCCTTTCCCTTCTCGCTCTATCCGTTCTCCTTCCCCGCCCGCTCGGGACCCTAAGCATGTGCATGGGAGGACCTACTCAATGGCGAGCATGGGATCAAGGCATTTGATAAATGACTTTGAAGATGGTGAGAGACCTCCGACGCCCGATAGAACATCCCGCCTTGACCAAAGGTCTCCGTTGGCGGAAGGAAATCCATTCGCACTCCGTCCCCCCTCTCCATCTCGAACTTCTCGCTTCGATCCAAAAGCAATGGCCCACGCGCGGACGGTCTCCAACGGGTCTCTGGGCGGGCTCATGCGGTTAGAAAACGATACCGCATCTGTCAAGAGTGGGCAGCATGTAGCACAACCTTCGAGGGAGAGGCTCTACTCCACTGCCGAGTTGATGCGACCTAAAGTTCTCGTTATGCCTAGTCCGTTGCAAGGGGTGGTGCCTCAAGCAGAACCATCGCAAGTCAGAGAGGGCTTCCAGTTTTCGGCTGATGGGCCTCCTCTTCCTCCTGGAGCTCGTTCTGGCCGTCGTGTATCTACTTCGCTTTTGGCCAACGTCGTTCCCCCTGGGACGGCTTTACCAGTTCCCTCTAATTCGTTCACGCCAAACCCACGCACAAGCCTAACCCTGTCTCAGCTGACCTTCCGGAACTCGCTAATGGTTGGCGGGCAGCGCGATGTTGCATATACAGACATCGACTCCGGACTCAGGCGTGCTACAGAGGACGGCGAGCAGATTGTCTCGGAACATCCTGAAGATGATGAACCACCCGTCCAGCCTGTTGCTGTTGTCGTAGACGAACCTGAGCCTGCACGGCGTCCCGTAGGAAAGCTGGGGAGAAGCCTTATTGACGACATTGAGATCCGCAAAGCGACTATGAGGAACAAGCAGCGGTACGTGTCATTACTCTCTAAGTGACTGCAAGACCGTTTTTACAAATCACTCTCGGTCAGGGTATTTACCGGCGATAACCGTCCGTCCATGATGGCTCGCGGCTCAATCAAACGCTCCAGCACATTGATTGATCCAGCGAGCTTGCAACAGGTTTCCGCAGGCATTGGGCCATCCAACTCGAGACCCACTCTGTCTAGGCGTGCATCATCAGGCGCCAAGCCTTTGCTTAACTTTGATGAAGGGTCGCCCAAGCCAGGTGTAAGTCCTGGGGTATCTCAGACGCGGTCGGTATTTGGCGTCGATACTCTTTGGCAGCGCGAAATGGTCAAGTTGCGTGAAATAGAAGCTCAAGAGGCTGAAGAACGTAAAGCGCTGGAAGCAGTAGAGGCAGCGGAGGCAGCGAGGCGGGACAAGAAGGGGAAGAAGAAAGCCAAAGCCAAAGCCAAGGCAGAGAAAGTAGAGGTAGAGCCACCGACAATCCCCGCGTCCAACTCCAAACCTCGCATAGTCCCCGAGCCCTCAGTATTGCCTACCATCACGAAAGCAACTACGCGGGGTCGTCCACCGCCTAAGAACAATGAGACGGAAAGCGAAAGTGACTCAAATGCGGATGTCACTCGCCAGGTTAGGCGTACAAGCGTCGGGACCGGGACCGAGAAATGGTTTGCAGGTTCATCCGACGATGAGAGGCCAGGCCCAGTGCGCACCACTGGCGTCGGACCCCGGTTTCCAAAGCATATGCAAGGCCGTTCCTCCTTCACACAGCTCGACGACGACAGCGAGGAAGACGTGCCATTGTCCGCTACCGTGGATCGTGCCCTGCAGCGTGCTACGCGTCATGTGCCGCCAACAGCTGCCGACGAAGACTCAGACGAGGAGAAGCCGCTATCGACCCTGTTGAATAAGGTGAAGGTGGACGTTCCGCCGATCAACTTTGATAACCCTCGCTCTGCTCCCGCGGTTGGAGGGAAGAACAGCCGTGTCGCAGATGAGGACGAGGACGAGGATAATGAACCGCTCGGTCTGCGGGCGTCGCGTGTGCTCCCGATGACGGCGCGAGCGGGGGCAGACGAGGACGAGGACGAGACCCCGCTTGCGTTCCACCCGGAGCAGCAGCGTCGCACACAATATAACATGATGCTCCAGCAGCAGCAGCAGCAGCAGCAACAACAACAAATGCTTATGCAGGCGCAGATGCAGAACAATATGATGTTTGCTAGCCCTGTGTTTATGGGCTCGAATTTCTTCGGAGCACCTATGCCTCCTCCCATGATGATGGCCATGCCTCCGCCTGCACCTATTAGTTCAGCACCGCAGCCCATAGAGGATACCGCCAAATTCGGCCGTGTAGATAAGTGGAGGCATGATGTCGCCGTTGAGGGACAGACATAGCCATCCCTCCGATTTTTTCTTACTTATTTCCTGTCGACCCGGTCCCCCTCGGGCCCCCACTATCGCTCTAATCTCCATTACTCCTAACAGCATTACAATCAGATCAGCATGGCAGCTTCAATATAATTGCATCACAAAAATACAGCGGCATGAGGAAAAATGTCCGCGTAGATGTAGGGCAGGAATAAACGATGGGCAAGTAACAGTAAGGTAACTCGAGGGTGTATTGGTATCAATAAAAAGGACAGCGACAACACACAACCCCAAGTGAGAAGGACCAGTAACACTGAGATAGTGGATGAGCGGATGGTGTGAAGGGGGAGAGCGGAAATAAGGTAATCAAAGGAGTACTGGACGATGACGTCCACATGTAAAAAATCTATTCATGAGGGGTTCGTTATCCATAGCTTGCGTTTCGGCACGGTCACGATAGACACCTCTCTACGACCCATCTCCTCCTCAATGCGGCGTTGCCGTGTATCATCGTCTTCCTCGGACTCTGCCTCGGTGTCGACAGAAAGGGGCCCTCCATGAGACGTGGAATAGTAGTCGTCTTCATGCGCGACACGGTAAGCGGGATGGTGGATATACGGGCCACGGGCCTCCGTGGGGAAGGAATACTGGTCGGTCCCTGCCGTCGACATGGGTCGGGAGGGGCTCGGGGTGGAGGTACGCACCGCAGAGAATTGACTTTTTCCGCGAAGATGTAATATAATAACAGCGAGCACCGAGTCGCGGGGCCTCCCGTTCCACGCCATAACAACAATGATGGCATACATCGCCACTATCCAAACCAAGAACACGATGAAGAAAACCTTGGACGCGCGTGACCATAATGCAAACAAGCATAGAATGGATAATGATAGAATCAAGGCGTGCAGTAGCGTGTGCAATATGATATCAGTGATAGAAGGCATTGCGGCTTGAGGTTGGGAAACAATTGGTTGATCAACCATCAGTGCCCGGGTGCTGAGCACGTCTGCCGTGGCAGGTGTCGAGGGTATTGGCCGGTTGAGCTGCATCAGAGCAAAATCAAGGTCGCCCTGTTGGTACCTGGCGGTCAGAAGAAGAAGAAGCGCTATCGCAACTAAAATACTCACCATAGCGTTGACACTACGGCGCCGCTCAAGCCAACTAAGGTCCCCTAAACTCCGCGGTGCCACCGGGGTGCGATGAGAAGGTTCGGACAAGGCCATGGCACCGCTCGCGCTATGATGGCGTGTACGTGCTGGGCGATTGACAACTTCAAATGGTCTGTGGGTGCTATGAGATGCCTCCGATTGAACGCCACTTTCGGTTGAGGTGCGTGGGTCTCTACTCCAGAAACCAGGTAATAGACTTGGTCCACCCCATGAGTGTAAGCGTCTCCGTGGTGTAACATCAGGCGGAGGCGATGCTGGCGGGGAGCGTCCACTGTTGCTTAGTCCAGGGCTCTTGACTGAATTGAGCTTTTCCGCTGTCTCGTTGGAATTGACACGGGGCCGCGCAAGTGCCTTTCTATCCGCATCAGAGACATAGGGAACCAGACGTCGACAGCCATACAGGAGAACAAACGATGCTGGAATTACAGCATAGAGAACAATAAACAATGCCAGTCCGGCTCGACCATGAGCAGTCCTCAAGAACACGGCTGCTGATTCAGGGCCTTGGAGCTGACTGGAGATGGAAGTGAAAGATGTAGCCAGCCCAGTGATACCAAGGCCATATACAGCGACCATGGCCAATGCAGCTGTGGATTTGAAGATAATCAAACGCTGAGAAGATGGCGGCACGGAAGTAGATGGCAGAGACAGCCGATACAGGATGAGAGCAGGAAGCAGCAATACAATAGACAGGGGGGCAAAGATCTTGTGGGTGAGGGAAGTGTCATAGTGGAAAAATGGCGTGGAAAGCGAACCAGATGACGAGGGAGCGGGGGAAGAGGACGTTGGGGAGCCCGACCCGGGCGAGCCAGGGAGGCCATTGGTAACACATTGGGAGATGTACTGAATCACTACGCCTTGGCCATTCGCACTCGCACCCGTTTGAAGCTGGCCGTTGCCGAAACCACTCCATTTCTGGCCGCTTTGGGTAATCGAGCCATTGTATGCCCGCAACAGCCACAAATCTGCCAGGTATTGTCCTGACACATCACGACCCCCAAACACAATCGTGTCCGAATATGTTCCGCGTGAACTTCCAGGGCCTACAAGTCCAGAAGGATATGAAAGTGCAACTGCACCCTCGCGAGGAGAAGGAAACGCTTGGGTTCCACCTTCCCCAGGATCGCCTGCAGGTAGAATGCGCGTCCACGATCCCCCATTGATATTCAAGATATCCTACAATCGACCCTCAGCAACATAGTCCAGCAGCACAATACGAAACCACTGACCACCTCACCATGCTGCGAACCGCCCTCATCTTGCCACAGGGAGGAATTGAACAGGCCAAGAAGCACAAATACTTGAGAATTGAAGCTTGAAGAATATGAATTCATATTGGGCGCGACCGCAGCACCGATGCGAGGCGCAGCACAAGTGCTAGGTGCTATGGCTAAGTTTCTAGCAACATTGATGACATACGAGCCTTGTTCAGCGCAAGACGTATTGACATTTGAGGTATTGCTGCAACCGCCGTAAGATACCACTTGTTGGCCGACGATTGTACCGCCTATTCCAGATACAGCAGGCAAAGTACCGGCGGTTTGAGGAATAGATTGTTGTTGCCAACTTGCGTGCAGGGCATTCGGAAGATTCGAGGACAGTGTACCTGTAACGCTCAGTTCCCAGGTGTCTGAGAGCGAAACAGGTTCATTTGAATTATCCACACCACCAGAGAGGTAGAAAGTATTGTTGAGGAAAATTGGATTGAAGGGTACGCGAATATCGATACCGCCTACCGCGCCCCAACGAGGTACCAGAGGGTTTGTGACATTGACTTCGGCCCAGAACTGGTTGATATAATCGAACTCCTGAGAAGCCACGCGACTGTGAGCTATGCCAAACACAGCCTTGGAAAACACCGCACCCAAACATCGGACAATGGGCTCCCATCAGAGCCAAGGCCTCCGATGATGACGTGCCCACGACGGCTGTCCTTCATAAGAGAGATGTTGATGGACTGATAGAGTGTGATGACCTACTAGCTAGCAGCAAAATCACCCCCGCCAATTGCCGCAGATCTCGCAGGAGGAGTACCTTGAAGACCGGAGGGTGGTGAAGGGGTGGACCAAGTAAGCGTATCAAGGTTCAACCTAGGAAGATATTCTACGAGTTGTGGAGGA
Organism: Albatrellus ellisii; assembly: GCA_003314395.1. NCBI lineage: Eukaryota > Fungi > Basidiomycota > Agaricomycetes > Russulales > Albatrellaceae > Albatrellus > Albatrellus ellisii. The sequence goes on from QLPN01001008.1 coordinate 145,684, forward strand.
ACGAGGAAAATGAGTCTCACAGGTAAGTTTGGGATTGCGGAAAGCCGCCCTGCGACTCGCCACCGAAGATAAGCAAAGAGCGACTCGTGTCGTCATAACCGATAGAGGCGTCCTTTAATGGGGGAGCAGAAGATCCCTGTAGGAGACCTGTGAGGTTGATCCATTGAAGAGGGGGGATGGGAGTGTCAGTTGAGATAGACTGAGCATGAGTGAAGCAAATTAGACATGAGATCCAAACGACGAGTGCGATGTGCGAGAAAAGGAATTGGCAATGGGTGAGGATGAGTGCAGGAGCCATGGCCATAAGGGTATATAGCAGGAAGGGCAAATGTGCCCGTGCTCGCTGAGAGCGACGACGTGGAAGAGAGTCCACAACAGCAACAACAACTCGCAGTGGCGGCCAGAATCAATTCCTTACACGGCCCTCCCGTACACGTGCCTCCGGCCGTTCCCGCAAGCGGCTTCCCGTGCGGACCAACTTGATAGTCTTCGCAAGCCAAATTTAGCCGAGCCGATTGGCCACTCTCCATAGCCGACCTTGGTACACCAGTAGAAGACCTCCCATACTTACAGTAGGGGGCTCACCCATGAAGGGAGAGTAACGCCAGTAGTTATCATCATCATTTTGTAGCAGGATGATCCTTAGTGTAAGCCTGGCATCTACCTTCATCTGTGTTCCTCCCAGTATCTCACACTGTACACTGTAGGTTGTGACTCTCGACCAGTCACATCTCTCTTTCAACAGTGCATCTCGGGAGTTTTTGAATGAAATCGGATATACGGGCCGTACATTCGTTGCAAACTGTACCTAGTGCACGAAGCTGAAGCTGGGGAAACGATGCGTGTGAATGACAAAAGAAGCTCAAGAACGTTTTGATACGTCTGACGAGTCCTTGTGTTCTATGTTTTGTATTTTTCCTATCGCTCCACTGGCAGAGGCACGTACTATCATCTGGCCAGGGTTAGTTTGCGGAGTCTCGGAGATCGGTACGAGAGCATCATATGAAGTACAGCCCGAAGCGACTGCACACTTTCGAATATCGTTGGTTGAAGTCTCAATCTCGGAAGGCACACGGTTTCCCGGGAGCCGGTGAGATACGTTCTGCCAGCGCCAAATTTCGGTCCACACCGCCGTGACCTGCGGCTACTCGCGTACTTCAGTTGGCTTGCGCACCTCAGGCTCATGGCTCCCAAATCACCAGTCCTTGGAAGCCTTGCTGTACAGGCCCCTTCATTCACGCCTCAGCTTGTCCATGTCTCACCATCAACCTGCCATGATCTCTCTCTATTCAAAGGTATCCTTCCTTTGTCATTCCCGAAGCGCTTACCAGTCTGAATCTGTATCAGATCTCATGAAGGAGTACAGAAAACTTGACGACGCAATTACGATGCGGCTAAATCGGACAAACGCACAGTTTCGCGACCGGGACCGCGAGGGTACGGGTGGGAAGGGGAGTGTGCAGGACCAGGCCTGCGCGTATCTATGGAAAGAGCTCGTTGGTAAGTATTTTGTCTGCGTTGTCAAGGTCATTGTCTCCATCATGTTTTTTCGCAGAGAACTGGAAGCGCCGTGCGGACATCGTCGATTATTGCATACGGGTAGTGGATCAATCTATGGAAGAAAAGCGCACAATAATCAATAGTGCACAAGAGGATCCGGCGACACAGCGGAAGATACAGGCCATGTTATTTGCCGAAGAAGTCAAGGTATTGTTCTCTATCAGGAGCGGTGCTGCCCAAACTTTTGACCTGCGCCATTCCTAGCGCAATCAAGTACATAATGAACTGTCCGTGGAAAAAATAGTTCGTCAGCGCTCGGTGGATAGTATGTTATGATACCGTTCAAGTTCTCTTTGGTACTGATCGAAATAATTAGCGTTCAGGTCCCGATGTAGGTATTTTGTACCTCCCTTAACAGATACGGAAGCACGTAGGTGGTGGGATGCAGCACGTACAGGACAATAGGGCTATCGCGGTCACGATTCCATATAAGACTAGCAGGTATCTCCGTGACCCAGCATGGCCCGCTACTTTCCCTACATTATGAGCATTGCGTCTGGCAATAATCACGCACGGTGGCACTTCACGTTTCGCAGCCAACCAGATGAAGCATCGCGTCTAGCAAAAACCACTCTTTGATGTTTGACAGCCAATCAGACGGAGCATCTGTCCTGGTAGTAATCCCGAGAGCTCGCTATCAATAGCGCTGCTATACCTACACTAGCTACATTTAGGCGATTCTGACGACAACATTCCAAGAAGAACTAAGTTGATGGCGGACACTTGACTTGTTGTGGTAATTACACAGCCCAGCGCCTGATAGACGCGATCATGTTCGCCCTCAGTACAAGTATCAACATCGTGGAGGCGACTTCAGTATCACTTACACCCGTTCTTCATCACCTCATGCGCTAGCTATATGGCCATCTTCAAGCACACATACATATTGCTACTTAGTATATTGTCTCTCTTTCCTCTTCTTTCAATAGCGTCTCCGGATCGACTTCTTGTCCAAGAGCCGTCGCTGTCCTCTGCATTTGACGATGTCAAAGTTCCCGTCGTTCTGGGCGTCATGTCCCGGTGTCCAGACGCAATTCTCTGCGAAACTGTATTTGATCGGGTCGTCCAGAGGATCTCATACAAGATAGATCTCTCCTTGGCATATTTTGCACGGTACATATAGTTAAACCATTCGTCATATTGTTGATTACCTACGATTGCGCATTCACACAGAGTCAATTCGTCTGACCTCGACCTCGGTATCACATGCCCGCATGGTCCCAAGGAGTGCGCAGGAAACGTGCAGCAGCTTTGTGTCGCAAAACATACACCATTCAGAACGTGGTGGGAGTTTGTCAGATGCCAAAATTATCAAGGACATGACATGATAGGTGAACTGGACGTCGCATTGGCATGTTCTGGTGTCGCGCAATTCGACTGGGAGGATAGTGGTGTTGCACAGTGTGTGGATGACCACGCAAGTGGGGGAGGTAAGGAAGGCATAGAGCTTCTGAAGAAGAGCATTGAAATCACACATGCTCTACACATATCGTATGCATTTCCCCTGTGGTGGCTTCTTGATTTTACTCATAACAAACACAGTAGAAGTTGCACCGTGGTTATCAATGGCAAGAAAGTCTGTGTTCACGACGGGACGTGGAAGGAATGCGAGGTGATCAGCCTAAGTTCGATTCCACCCAAAACTGTCCTTTGAACTCATCATCCCATAGAATGGCCACACTCCGAAGAACTTTATAGACCAGATAAACGACGAGTACCAGAGACTGAATCGTTATAAAATCACGGAGGAAACCGAAATAGCGCTCTAGTTGATTGTGATACGGGTGTGCACAGAACGAACCGTCTCTTGTATATTTTAACCACCGAGAATGAGCTCATAAATGATTACAATGAGATTTAAACCGATAAGTGGTACTGAGCAATTGCTTAGCGTAAGAATTGCAGCTCGGAATGTAGCAAGCTCACTTCGCATTAACGTCCGTACTGCACTGATGAGATTAATCAGCCGTGCCTTCACCCCGATGTCTTGTGCACCCCCGCCATACACCCCAGTCTGATCGTACGGCTGCTGGAACCCAGCATTTACGCTTTGGGGCTGGGCGGATGACCACCCGACTATGATAGATATGTTATGTCAGCAGAGGAGAAGTCATTCTGTGGGTGGACACGTACTTCGCGCGAGGAAACGGTCCTCGCTGAGGACGGCCATGGCATTGATAAGAAGGAGGGAGATGTAAAGAATGCTGCCAAGGGTCAACATGATGGATTGCGCTCGAGGGCGCGAAATGTAGGAAAACCCAATGAAGGGATGGTTGATAGCAAGTTCCGTCGGGCTGCTGACGTTTAGCGAGGAGCGTGGCGGCTCGGGAGACGCGCGAGTCGATTCCGTCTCCGATTCAAGCTCTTCCTCCTGGCCACCATGCAAGCAGTGAGCAAGGGATTTCGGGCCAGTATGCTATGTTACTCGAAGCCCTGAGCTCTTGCTGACGAATTCCAAACATAGCGTCCTATTTGCGCTGCTCTTTGCAGTCACATCAGTTCGCGTCCACATCGCATGTTCTCCTATGGGATGCCAGGCGACAGTTCGTGACTGCTTTGAGATTCGCACTTTATTTTAACATGTTTCTCTAGCGCCTCTTCCTTTGGACCAATGGATTGGATTCGCAACAAAATAAACCCTGGCGTCTGGAAAGAGAAAACCAGCGCAGAGATAGAGGCAGCGAAGCGGAGGCAGGCGGAGGAGGGCAGTCTCGGTATCTTCGACACTGTGAAACCACAGCCGGCGGAGGTCAAGGAAGTAGACAAGTCTATGAAGGTCAAGAACAAGAGTGATCATGTACGTATTCGCTCTCTTTCCTGCCTGCCAACCTGCAGCATTGAAATGGCGAGCATGTGCAGCACAAATACTCGACCGCCAACTTCAAGATCTCCCACCGCAAGCTCAACAAGCTTGGTCGCCAAATCTCTGGAAAGCCTATCGACTACGCGATCATGCAGATGACCTTTAGTGAGAAACGTGCCAGCAAGCGTATCAAGAACATGCTCGTGGTCGCGAAGTCTCATGCGGTCCTGAAAGGCCTGGATGACAAGAAAATGATTGTTTGTGCGTGGGTCATGTACCGCTGATGTGACTCAGTTTGATTTTCAATTTGAATAGCGGAGTCGTGGGTGACGAAAGGCGCGCGGCAATACAAAAGGTTGGAGCCCAAGGGACGTGGGAGGAGGGGTATCCGAGTGCACCCCGAGTCGCGTCTAAGCGTGGTATTGAAGGAAGGAAAAACCAGGCGACAGTTACTGGAGGAAGACCGAGTACGAAAGTTGAAGAGAATTGTGTCTGCAGGTCTTGTCCGGGAGGACGTTCCGCTGCGAAATCCGAGTTGTATGTGGACCTGGTAGTCTGAGTTCCAAAAATAGCACGACACGTCTATAGCCGCGTAACTTACTTTCTAGTCTCCAAAAGTAACCACCATGCTCGTGCGTTGGCCCACCAGTCCCTTCATACTTGTAGGCCTGTTATTCCAGTCCCTAACATCCGCTGCTCATTCCTTTGAAAATACTGCCATCGTCCGCACCGTCGAACTCGGTGGCGCCCTGGTACACGTCACCACTACCTATGCTATCAGAGCCCTCGAGAATGGCGCAAGTAAGTATACCATCGCCCTCGGTGAGCAGGAGGCGGAGAAAACAACCTGGCTGGCAGTCAAAGTGAAGGGCAAGTCCCAAGCCCTGGATATCGACAGCCATGCGCCCAACCGCATAGAGTACGTGACGCTGCGTTTTGAGCAGCACAAGTCGATTGACTGTGCCCAGCGGCACGCATCTTTACACCATAGAGCTGCCCTCTGCGTTGAGTGTCAACTCGACGCTCAATATCGTCGTTGATACCGTTCAGACGCACGCGACGTATCCATGGCCGGAGCAGGCGACCCAGAAGGATGACCAAGCGCTGAAGTACGAGACCGACCTCTTTGTCCTGAGTCCTTATAAGACTGCCACTCAACGGGTGAAGATTCGGTATGCGCTGGTCTCCGTTCATATAGTGCGTTTATCTGAGATTATTGTAGCGCCCCAGCTCCCCGTATCATATCGTACACAACTCCCGAAGGGCTTGAAGAGTTCGCATCCGAGAACATTGCGATAAAGTCTGGCGCGACTGTCACATACGGTCCCTTTAGCAGCATCCCGCCGTCTGCCAACGCGGAATTCATAGGCTCGCACCAGAAGCACATCATCGTGCACTATTTCTACCAGTATCCGGTCTTGGAGGTGACGAAGATGGAGCGTGCTGCCGAGATCAGCCATTGGGGTGCGAATCTGAACGTCCAGAACAGCTACAACCTTCGCAATGCTGGTCCTGCGTACGTGGCCTGCCTTTGGGATTCTTTTCAGGCCCACTAACTTTGGGGCCACCACAGGTTGAAGGGCCAGTTCTCGCGTTTGGAGCACCAAAATCAGGCGTTCTTCAACCGTTTGTCTCCTCACGTCGTTCCTTCGTTGGTTTTGCTCCTCCCTCCTGGCATTCACTCCACGTATTATTACGACCTAAACGGCAATGTGTCCACCTCCCGCTTCCGCCCCGCCCCATCGGTCCCCAAAGGAGCGCAGACCAACCAGTATAGCACTCTGGAGTTCCGTCCTCGGTACCCTTTGATGGGCGGCTGGAACTACAGCTTCACTCTCGGCTGGGATTCGCCCCTGAGAGACTCCGCCAGCTACGACGAGAAGACGGGGAAATATATCGTCGAAGTACCAGTGCAAACCCACATTCCTGGTGCAGTTATAGACGAGGCTGAGGTCAAGATCATCTTCCCAGAGGGTGCCACGTAAGTCATAGTCACTGCCATACACATAACATTCGTCCTAAGTTGCCGCCGATTTGACAGCGACATCGAGATCTTCACCCCGTTCCCCCCGAAATCCCAAACCATGTCTACCCATGTTGCTTATCTTGATACCAAGGGTCGGCCTACAGTCACGTTCGAGTATGAGAACCTGACGGATAAACACACAGGTGTTATTTACGTGTGTCAAATCATCTCCATGATGCAGCGTCTGCTAATGATTTTCCTCGGTGCAGGCCTCGTACAAGGTTCCGTTCCTGGCACACTTGCAAAAACCAAAGTCGGTCGCGATCGCGTTCCTCGGACTCTTCGCCTTTGCCATTGCGTCTCGTCGTGTCGATTTCCGTTTCGTAAAGTCATGATATGTAATAAAAGGTCCCAATTGCATTGGTTAATTATGTCGAGAGCGAATATTACTATTGATACAAATGCGCGATTCAAGTCTCCTCGAGTAGCGATTCTCAGCTTCACTAGGCCATTCTCATTGCTGCTCTGTGAGCCCAAGGTGACTGAAGCTGTGTAGCGTCATGATGCTGCATCCATTGAGGGAGGCTCTGTTTCAGGCATGAGACACAGCGTCGTAAGTGGAAAGGACGGGAGTCTTACGAGTCTGTGTACGCGTACACCTCATACTGGCCCGCCTTGTTCGGACACGAGTAAAATAGTCCCAGATTGGTGGTCTCCCCAATATCGAGGTGGAGGACGGTCCCTCTCCATCTCCAGACAGTATTGGCCATGCTCCCGCGCTTATTTCCTAGGATCAGCTTGTATGGCATGGGGTCCTCTACGGATGCCGTGGTGTTCACGACGGTGACGGGCAGGATGTATGTCTCGTTCGTGAACTGCCACAGCTGGTCGTGATCGACGAAGAAAAGGGGGGGCAAAGGACCCTCGGATACTGTGGCATTTCCCGGAACGCCTACAATGAAGTAGTCAGGTATGGATTGAAGGATTGGGACAATGTATCAACCTTGAGGAGCAGAACTGGATAGATAGTATTGTGTGCCATACGGGAGGCCGAGGGCCTGTATGAAACTGACATCGGGGACGAGTGAGCCGATGGACTGTCTAGAAGTTAAGCCATGCCATGTGGGAAGGCATAAGACCGTCACAAAGCAAAAGAAGAGAACCAGCGAGAGTTTAGCGGGGGGCATTCTGAGGTGAATGAGAGGGCGCCATGGAGGCCAAAAGGCCACTTATAGTGACTAACTAGTACAGGGCTCTGAGAAGAAAGGCGCACTGGCTTATGTCAACCACCAAGTCTCTTTCGACCATGCTCAGCCGTGTTTGCCGTCCACTTTCTGGCTCCCGCTGCCTGCATGAGGCTCACCATGGTCCCCGACTCGTCGCCGCCTGCTCATTCTCCCATTCATCTATCGTGTCAGAATCTACTTCTGACCATGCAAAACCATATTGGCGCGCGAGAAACAGTCACTCGGTAGACGCGTCCGCCTCTGCTCGCCCATCCCGACGAGAGCCATCCTCGCAGGAAGCGGGAGAGCACCGGCTTCTGCTCCCTTACACTCTGTCACGGCGTCTGCTCAAGCTAGCTCAGGAGGGCCAGTTAGACAAGGCCATCGAGATGCTTGAAACCTCCCCAAAAGACGCCAAGAACATCAAGGTCTGGAATTGTATGATACAAGTGTGCATGGATGCGCGCCGCTATCAGCAGGCCTTCCGTCTCTTCGTAGACGTGAGCTCTTCTTCGTCCCTTCTCGAGCCTGTACTTATACATGTCATTCCAGATGAAGCGGAGAGGCTTTGTACCTAATCTTCGGACGTACGCTACCATGATGAACGGTTATATTTTGATACAGGACTGGTCGCAACTGCAGAACCAACTCAAAAACGTCCAGACACTATATGGCTATCTGGAGCGTTATATAGAGGATGCGGCCCGGTCACACGACGACAGCGCGAAACTTCACTGTCCCCCGTCTGCTGCGCTATACTCGGTTGCCATTTATATATCAATTCTTGGCCAAGCGGGGCTGCATCGGAAAGCCTTCGATGTATTTCACGCCTTGCCCACAGCTGGTCCATTTTCTCCCGACGCCAAAATATACAGCTCTCTACTATCGCTCCTCGCTAAGATGCTGTCTCAAACGTCGGGCGAAGACGAGCAGACGCGTACGTTGACGATTTCAGAGGTGAAGTACATCTGGCGGCGGATGGCGCGCATCCACTCTCAGCAAGAGCAATTTGTCATCTCCGAACGGGCTATCGAAGCCGTCATCAAGACCCTAGCCCAGGGATCTGCTGCAGACCACGAAATGGCTTTCGACATCATTCGCGACAACTTTGGCCTCAGCAGGCCGGGTGAACCCCAGAAGCCTCTCGTCGTCGCTCTAAAGCCAGAATCGCTCCAAACAATCCTGAAAACCTGCAACTCTCTGTCAAGGCACGACCTCTGTGCACATTATGGACAACAGATCATGGATAATCCGTCTCTTGCACACCTGCTGCACCGCTGGCACATAGTCGAGATCCTGCACTCTATCCGTGCGCTGGCCACCTCGAGCTCGTCCGCAGAGCCTTCCAAAGCCGTGGGTATCCTGAAGTGGATGACCCGCCAGGAGACGAAGAATCTAGCTATCGATCGCTACCTCTGCAACATCGTCTTGGACATATGCTGGAAATGCGGGGACTGGGCGAATGCGTGCAAGGTATTTGAGATGATAACCGGGCGGCCGGTCCTCTCAGTATCCAAGGAGCGGGATACGGACGGCGGTGCATCTCTGCCGACCGAGGACTTCCTCACAGCAGCGGAGTGGTCAGACATGCTGCGTGTGGCCCTAGCTTCCAAGGAGCGGTCGAACGTCCGGGACTGTCTCTGCACATTGGACGCGTACGGCACCGTCCTTCTCAAGCGATGGGCGGCCATTCCGTCTGCCAAATCCAAACCTTTGGCCACACCAAAAGTGGGGGACTGGTTTCCATCCGAAAAAGCACTTGCGACCCTGACAGTGCGGGCGGTCGATCATGCTCTGCGCCCGGATGCCATGGACGCACTGGAGACTGTGAATAAAGAGACGCGGCAACGGTGGTCGGACATCAGAGTCTACGCGGAGCGTTTGTTGAGGGAGCTCCGCCTTAGCCCGCCTTAGCTGGGAGAGGCGAACGCCATCCCAGCATGATGATAGCAGCAGCATCAATAATAAATAACACTGTATATGACTCCTATGCCATGAACCCTACCGCCTTGTCCCCGATGCCCAACTATCGACCCAATTATGACATCTTACATACGGGTATTAGGAGGAAGATATGTGGTCGTGTCAACTCAACACATGCAAAAAGAAGGAAAACCAGAGTACAGGTCAGAGTAAATAAGGGCGGTAGATGAACGGTCCGTGGAGTACAGCACATTTCGAATGCAAGACAATATACGAAGGCGAAGGGCGAGACCAGCGGGCGTCTACGCAATGGAGTTCGGTCTGCTGTCTATTTGTTTGCCCCTTTGTGAGCCGTCGAATCCATGGAAAGCGGGTGATGGCGGCACAAACGTGTCCTCCGTGAACGCCATCGACACGGGCTCGTATGTATGGCGCGGCGGCGACGGCAGGTCGCCATTCTCAAAGTGACTTGAGCTGGGCACGCGTTCCAGCGGCAAAGGAGTGGTCCGACCCTTGTTTTTCCTCGGCCGTACTCCCCCGCGCCGCTTGCGGCACACATAAACAAGGCCTCCGAGGGCCAGGGCGAGCAGGGCGATAGCGTTCAGACCCATGATAGCGAGCATGGCCGGAATGTACGTGTGGATCTTCTGAATGGTGTTAACGACGTCGTTGGAGATCAAGACACTGGACGGTGGGGCGGGTGTTGAGCTTGCCGCATTGTATATGATATTTGTCCGCGGCGTGCTGCCCCTTACGGACGCAAACTCGGCCGAGGCATTGTCGGGGTTGATGAGGGACAGTAACCTCACGTATGGGTTGCCCATTTTCCCTGACGAATCGAAGTCACCGAAGTCATAGAGGGAATATACGCTGCGCAGGACATTATCGCCAATTATCCAGTCACTGCAGACAACAGGGTTCATTAGCATGCGTGACGATGAGCCGATATCAACGCGACGCACAATTGTCCGGCACCAATGCTGGATGTGTCTTGTGGGACAAATGTCCCAACGCAAGACGACGTAACCAACAGGCTGGTGTCGGTCACATCCAACGGGTGCAAAGGATAAACGTTTTTCCTGTGGGTTGAAATGAGTATCAGGAGACCATAAGCACAAGGATGGTGTTGCCCGCACCCGAATTGCAACGCCATGTCAATCTCGATGTTGCAAGGTACTTTCCATTGTCCCAGACCACTGTCAAACTGAGCGCCAGGAACACTTCCATAAATAGCTTCGCAGATTGACGATGGGGCGTAGCTGGGCAAATATCGTTAGCACAGGTTGAGGTTGCTAAGGAACGTGGGCATACGAATACGACGTGCCACTGTCGACCAGGACGACTGCTCGATTCGAGGGGGCATTTGAAACAGTGGTAGTAACCTCGACTGTTTCCGAACCGATTAGAAGTGCGTCGAGAAGAACTGTCCACCGAGAAGGATTCTCAGGAAATGTTGGAATAGCTGGGGCTGTCATGACTGCGGCATAGTTAGGATCTACCTCGCCTATCAGGAACGTGCCTTTCACGTCATCAGTAGGGTCCGTTGTTCGCTGGAGAGAAAACGCAATGTAGTTTGGTTCGCTCAAGTTCTGACTGAACATGTTATACAACAAAGTACGGCCCGTCGCCTCCCCCGACGAATTGAGGGTGAAACTAATGATAGACAGTTCGTCAAAGCCAAGACCGAGAAGACCGCTAGCTCCATATGTCAGAGCAGGGTTATCTGCGACTGTCGTGTCGAGAAATGCTTGCTTCGGGACAGAGACCCTATACATCAGAAAATAGTCAATGATAAATAGGCAGGAGGTAAAGAAGTCGCGTGTACCCAGCAAATGCGGCGGGAGCGTAAGCTATAGTACCATAGGCGGAGCCAATACCGTACTAATGAAAGGCGGCCCTTTAAAACATGATAAACGACATCAACATTCAACAACTTACAGTCAAGTTCAGTGTCAAGGGCTGCGAGTGCTCTCAGGACATATGAAGTGAACAATGCGAAAAAAAAAAACACGGACCGTTTGATTGGAATTAGGGATTGGAGAGGTATTTCCTTTGACCCACAGGTCGGAGGAACCGGTATCCAGTTGCACCGCATAATCTGGGAACAATGTGAGCCTCAACCCCGGTGTGAATGAAATCGACCGACCATGGCCTCCAAGGGTGATCTGACAAGAGCACATAAGCATCACAAGCTATAGCTTATTTTTGGACTCACATTGGCTATATATATCATATCATTCACGGTACTTGTAAAGCAAAAGTCAAAACCATATCCGCGAAGGTTTTGGCATGCTTACCTGAGATCTACCTTATCTGCTGTGCTGCTACCACTGAAATCGGCACGAACGTGGGACTGATTGGGTGAACGTCCGATGTTTCCATCCCTCGTTGTAAAGGAAGATATTGCAGTTCTCCTGATGGGGATCTTCACCGCGAGAGTGGTGGCCGTGCTGAGAAATAAAGCTGATGAAAGAACGTAAAGCTTCATGGAGGTTAGCCAGAAAGACTAGACAGCCTAGGAAGGACGGGGGTATGTTGTAAAAGACGGAAGGATATTGGAAAAGACAGGTTAGAATAAGGAAAGGGAAAGCACGAACTGTGCTAATAAGAGACCGTGTTATGGTGACTTCAAGTTGAAGGCCCCAATGAAGCTAGAATGATAATTCAGGCTCAACTCATTTAAGCCCTGGATAAAAAATTGACCCCAAGCCGTGAGAACAATGGGCAATTTCAACTTGGCTGGCTTTTCGTGATCATAAATGCGTCTCATAAATAAACTAACGATGCTGCTTCGAGAATCGAGTCCCACACTACTTATTCATGGAAAACGTACTTTGACATTTCCTCGGGTGGCCCTTGTGAAGCTACCGCTCTTTTCTGTGTGATCCGATTCCTTCATGCGCGCGGATGTAAACGCATCTAGACCTACTGAGTATTACAGCCATGCAGCACGCGTGACCCGGACATTTGATATTCTAACGTGCAAGGCTGGACAAGCTGAAGTTCAACCGTGACAAGATGTTCTCGACGACGTGGACCGCAAACTATTTATTGGCAGACGTGTATGTAGCCAAAATGCGTTACGGTATATTCCGCCGTCCGCGTGTGTGAGACAGTGTGGGGCTCCGCTAATATCCTCTCTTATATACTTCTACTCTTCCTTCTTTCCTTCATCCTTTGTTCTCCAGCCATGCCTCCTCCAGCTTCGCGCAATGCTATTCTCCGTCTCATGTCTCTTTCCCAGCACTCCGCTTGCCCGTGTCATGGTTGTCGAGCTGCCGGTCACGCGCACAATGCCATACAGCACATGAGGAAGCTGGCCACCCCAGTAGAGGCTGTGCCGAAGGAGTACGCCTTTGAGGTGAAACCCAGACGTCCGTCTTAACGCATTTTTGTTAGTGGTGACATGCGCTACAGGTTGCGGCATCCAATCTCAGGTTTGGAGACGGTGTAACACGAGAAGTGGGGATGGACTTGAAGAACATGAAGGCCAGGAAGGTGAGCACAATGTTCGATGTAGCCTTGGGCCAGGAGTTGAACCAGAGCTTTCACCTTCTGCAGGTGGGGGTGTTTACGGACCCTAATGTCGCTCAATTGCAACCCATGAAAATGGTGTGTAGATCTCAATCTTCAATGCAGCATAACATAAATATACTTGGCCGAATTCTAGGCGCTCGAGTCCTTGTCGGGACAGTCGGACCTTCCCTTTGAAAGCTATGACAGGGTAGTATCTGAACCAACCGAGGACAGCTGGAGAGACGCCATTGCTTGGGCACGGGAGCATGATTTCAGTCATTTCTTGGCGTATGTTTCTCATATCTTTTTGATTTTGTTTCAATGTTGAGCTTTGGTTGTCAGTGTCGGAGGTGGTAGTGTCATTGACACAGCCAAAGCAGCTAACCTGTAATCCACCTTCTTCGACACAAGTTGCAATACCACTAACGACATTATAGCTTCACTGTCTACAAGGATGCGGACTTGTTTGATTTTATCAACGCACCTGTTGGTAAAGGTCAGCCTATTGCGCAAACGCTGCGGCCTCTTATCGCGGGTGAGTTGCTCAACCTTTAATATTATAGCAACGCAGAGTGTCGATATGCGTTCTCATCTCTTTATAGTCCCAACAACCGCCGGGACCGGTTCCGAGACGACTGGTACAGCTATTCTTGACATTACCTCCAAGTCTTTCAAGACTGGTATCGCTAGTCGTGCTATGAAGCCAATTCTTGGTATCGTTGATACTTATAATACTGAAAGCTGTCCTACGGCAGTGCATATCAGTGCCGGACTTGATGTGTTGTTCCATAGTCTGGAGAGTTACACAACTATTCCGTGAGTCTTGCACTTTCTCGTTACGACGCATGTAGTCATTGCTGTCACATATCGCGTTCAGCTATACGGAGCGTACCCCTCGCCCTGCTAACCCAATTTTGAGGCCAGCATATCAAGGCAGCAACCCGGTGGCAGACGTATTTTCCTTCTGGGCATTGCAACAAACCGTCAAATATCTGCCTAGAGTAGCCAAGAACAGAGATGATACCGAAGCGCGGAGGCAGCTTCTGTTCGTGAACCCCAGTACATAGACAACATCATTGTATGTTGACCATCGCGATCTCTAGGTTGGCCGCTTCCTTTGCTGGTATTGGCTTCGGTAATGCAGGCGTCCATCTCTGTCACGGAATGAGCTATCCGGTACTTATTACCACGTCGTTCCATGTGTATTGAATCTATCGATGGCTAAATGTTCCGCATAGATTTCTGGTCTTAACAAGAAAGGCCCGAAGTACAAGCACGCAGGTTACCAGGTTGACCATCCTATTATTCCACACGGTATCAGGTACTTTTTTTTTTTCGTATTCTCCTGGGCATTCACATCTCAACTACCCGCCCAGTGTTGCACTGACCGGTCCCGCTGTCTTCCAATTCACGGCTCCTTCGTCCCCCGATCGCCACCGTCAAGCACTAGCAGTGTTCCGCAACACTATTCCTGCGGACTCGTCTATCACTTCTATCCCCGATAACGCCATTGGGGCACATTTGTTTGAATCCATCGCGAGCTTTTTGGATGGCCTAGGCGTACCTCGTGGTTTGAAGGCTGTTGGATATACCAAAGCCGACGTCCCTCAGCTAGTAGACGGTACCATCCCTCAACGACGTGTGTTGGATCTAGCTCCTGGCATAGGAGATATTGCTGGCGAAGACGGCAGAGAGCACTTGACGAAAATGTTGGAAAGCTCATTGGAATACTGAGCAGGGAATGGACTTTCTTGGTCCACATGTGTATTACTATGTGCAAAAATATTGAATACACCATCTTCAAATCAGCACTCTTTGGAATATACTATTGTGTGTCTCCCGTAAGTCCTTACGAGCATGACTGAATGGTGGGGATCTCACAAACGTTAATCTTACTGTAATCTCCATTCTTGAATGAGGACACACTTGCCTATTTTGGCTCGTATGTAGACCGACATGTCTTCCACTGCCAGTGGTCGTTATAGCTTGTTCCGGCCATGCATTGACTTGCATGATGGACAAGTAAAGCAGATCGTTGGGGGCACGCTGTCTGACAAGGATCCTGCAGTGTTGAAGACAAATTTTATCGCGAAGTACGTCATTATGATTGCCGATTCTGTTTAGAATGTCTCAGGTTTTGCAGAGAGTCACCAGGGGACTTTGCAAGACTATACAAACAACATGTGTTGGAGGGCGGGCACCTTATCAAGCTCGGGCCAGGAGACGATGACGCTGCTCGGGATGCGCTGGCAGCGTGGCCAGGCGCGTTCTCAGCATGATGAGGATACAATACGCACACTGAAGGAAGAACGCATTCTGTAGGTGGTCTACAGGTCGGCGGTGGTATCAACGAAGACAACGCATTAAAATGGCTGGAGTACGGCGCCAGCAAGGTGAACGATGTTGCGCTGCTGATGCACCATATGATCTTACTGCTCTCTGAGCGCAGGTTATCGTGACTTCATACCTCTTTCCGGAAATGAAGTTCTCCCTCTCGCGATTGCAAAGCATTTCTTCGCTGGTGGGTAAAGACCGTCTTGTTGTTGATGTCAGGTAAGTCGAGTGACCAGGTTTGAGACCAATGTAATGTTGTTCAGCAAACGATGATGAGATAGCTGCCGACGGCGAGATAACAAGTGGTTTATCGCAATGAACAAGTGGCAGGATATCACAGACACGGAGGTTTGCAAAGGTAAACCACCAGGCCGCAGTCTTATTTGAGGATTGCAGCTTACTACTGACTCTAACAGAGACGCTTGATTCATTGTCGGCCTATTGCAGGTGGGTATTGCAGACCTACCCGCGGGGATTCAAGCCAGCAATGACTTCCAAATATTCTAGCGAATTCCTAGTTCACGCAGCGGATGTCGAAGGCCTTTGTCAAGGTATTGATGAAGAACTGGTAGAAAGTATGTCGTCGAACAAAGTTTGCGCCGCAAATAGGCTCATCCAACGTTTTACCCAGAGCTAGGCGAATGGGTGCAGATACCTACCACTTATGCCGGCGGTGCTAAAGGTTAAGACGATAATCGTTGTAATCGTATCAGCTCTGAATCATCGCTACAGAAATCTCCGACCTGGACCTCGTCCAGCACCTGTCGGACGGTCGAGTAGATTTGACTTATGGAAGGTGAATTATGCTCCCAAATCCCTTGTACCATCTAAGGTAATCTGCTTATTCAAGCTCCCTTGATATCTTTGGGGGAAAGTTGGTCAACTTTGAGGATTTAGTTCAAAGAAACAGAATTGCAGTTTTGTCGTGACACTGATCAACAGAGCTAACTTACAACCAATGGCATGACCTTTGTTATTCGTACACCACGGAAGATTGAAATTGGAGTTACTCAGATATGTAACCTGAGATCACAGGAGGAGACATCAAGCATGAGCGCGAGAACTAATTCACGTTGACGTCCGTGACTGCCTCACTTTGCGGTGCTCCAGGAATTCATCTTGAATAATGCCTGCGTGGCATCCACCGGCATGCTCTCGACCTCTGAAACGACTGAGTAGTTGTGCTACGCCGGGAGGGTGGAGAACGTGTGCAACGTGGCGAGGGCGATGTCGCTCTGCCAAACCTGGCGAATACACTGGTGACGCTCACCGAATCACACTTTTGGGGCACACACAGATAGGTGTCACAGAAGGCTACACGTGAGAACGAGATAGCTTGCAAAAGGATCCGAGAATTTATGTGTTGTGTATGTGTATGTTCAGCGTATCTTGCAGAATACGGACCCGCCTACGATATTTAGATGTCGTCGTGAGCAGACACGTCCACAAGACGACCAAATCCAAGAGAAGATTAGTTCCTATGAGCTCAAAGTGCTTCCATGAACGAGCACGAAGATTATGCATAATCTCCGGGCTGATGCTTTGGAGATGTAGGTCTGGGAGGTTTGCGACTTATCCTACAAACATTGTATGCAGCAGTTCTCTCTGCTTAGAAGCCGAATCTGATATGAAGGCCATCCTTTGTAGGGATGGGAGACGGACCTGACATAGTCCCTGCAAATGCTGCGTGGCCCTTCAACCTCACAGCTGCCGATCTAAGCGGGACCTGCCTCTAACAGCGTTCGAGATAAGAAGTTGTCGTCCTGCACGGCTCCCATCTCTAAGACTCGAACGCGCAGTCCGAGGAAGGGATGGAGGTCTCAGACTGTGTAGAGTCACGAAGTTCTGAATCACTAGACTTGGACGCGGTCTAGGACTAGGGTGGCAAGCGTCGCCAAACACAGCGGAAGAATCAATTCAGGTAGCTCATATATCTAAACGATGCAAGTACAGTAATCCCTTTCAAGTTTATGATCGATGACCTGACGTCGCAGTCTTTCTAGCCCACTTCCCAATCCACCCTGCAATAGTCATTGCCATCGAGGGCAGCTGACTGATGACACAGATAAGGATTTAGATGAGACGTTCACTGACTTCTATGTCTAGAGCCTATCAGCAAAACGGGCCGGTCTTGGAGGACTTCGATGCCATCGTGCGGGGGCGTTCAGCTGCGAATCGATGGTCGATAGCGATGCCATTGAACAGGAGCGGTAGCATAAATAGGAAGGCGAGTAAGGGAAATGCCAGTGGTCAGCGCGTCACTCTTTGGCCCTCTCAGAGACTCAAACTCACCTACTCGTAAACTCGGTCTTTGGCGGACGACCACGCCTATACTCCGGCAGTACTCCAGACTGCACAATCTTCTTATGCTGCTCACTTTTTGTGTGCCGCTTGAATGTGTCTAGCCTCGTTGTTTGATACCGGCAGGGTTCGCATCGGTATTGGGCGACTTGACCGAATTGTGTTACTTGATGATGGGTCCGCATATGGCGGACCTTTTCACCCTCCCGGGTAAAGTGTGCCGCGCACAATGGGCAGCTGATCTCCCCTTGGGCTGGTCTCTGTTCTGCTTGTGCATTGCTACTGCTGTCTGTTGGCCCAGCCCCAAGGACTGAGCCTAGAGTGATTTCCACTTCTCCTTCGGGCTCGATGGTCCTCCTGTCGAGCCTGTCGGATGTGGATACGTTAGGTTCTTTGCTTGGGGCCAGCCCTGCAACACAGTTGGCGTGCGGGTGCACGGCTCCAGCGTCTTCATGAAGGGCCCCGACTCTTACCCTCTTCCAGGTGCCGCCCTCAGCGGCATCTGTCACCGACCCCTCATACTCCCGCTTCGCACCCGCTTGATCCCTCCCTAACATGCTCATACTAGGGAGCATGTGATGTGCACCCCATGACGCGCCGATTGGAGGGCTGCTTGAGATATGGGAGATGGTGGCAGTGGCGGGGGCGGCGCCAGGGGCGGCGGCAGGATAGCCAGATCCTGTCTCCATAGCTCGAAAATACTGATGTGCAGGATTGTCAAATGACGCCACAATGCAAATGGGGATATACGCACTCTTGCAGCAAACTCCAGGGGGTCCTCAAACGATTTGAGCGGGAGTGACGTTATTGTCAAATTGTACAAGATAGTGGGGTAGGTGGTTATTCGCTGTGCAGACTTCGTGGGGGTCTTCTTGTAACAAGGACTGGTACCACAAGTCCGCCACGATATTGACGACCGCTTACTCAGAACCCGCTTCATTTTATTCCCTGCATATTCTTTACCTTGGGCAATAAAGTGGTTGTGGGGGTTCTTAATGTCTTCTGCCGAGGCTGAGCGCGACTGGTAGAATCTCCCATCTGATCTCCGTCTAGACCTTTGTTCCCCTCCAGCAAGCGAAATTGCAATAATATTGTGCTTTCCGCTCCCTTGGTCGTCCCTCCTTTCCCATCCATCTCAGGTCCTGAATCTTAGTAGACTTGGTCAAGACTTGGTCACCTCGTTCGTTCCTGCAGTCACTGGCCTCAATAGTTCAAGATGTGACCTAGGTTTCTTACAGATTGACTGATCAACATGGGTTCCGAACCAATGTTTTCATTTTAGCATTCTGATTATGTCAGTCCGAATCTGATGGACCTTATTGTCGTACAGCCAAATGGCTGTTGACTTTTCGTGACTTTTCGGATCTCTGTTACGGGTGAGGGTATATACGTGGACTGATAGGCGAGATTAATTCCTGTACATATTAGTCCCGACAGAATTTGCAAGAGGCAGATGATCTCCTTGAGGATCATGGAAAGTAGATGTAATACAGTTCTGGAATCACCATGGGAGGTCGCCCTGTGGCTCGTACGACTTGTTCTTCCACTGCTGCCCTCCACCCTCTGAGGTAGATGGAAAGCCTAGTGCATCTCGACCATCCGCTTGGACAAAGTAGTAACGTGTCAGCTGTTGATTGATTTCTCGCCCGCGACACTGACACCAATCTTCAGGTTCGATCTTGATCGATAAGGACAACTGGCATCTCTCGTAATCGACATAGCAACAGCGCCCCACATAGACAATGGTGTTGTGATGACCAAAATGTTTTCAGCCCGGTCCGGCGGCCAGGATATCACTGACCCCGTTCTGATTCCTGCCGACAATCCGAACAAAACCGGAGACGAGAGAATCGGTATAGGAACCGATATATCTTGGTGACCTATACTATTACGCTATGATAATCACAAGGCTCAATTACGTTGTGTCATTAAAACAGGTCCATGTACTGCTGCCATACTGTACAGACACCATAAAGGTCGACTGCTTCCTGTTTCTCCGTTCTCCGAGCTCGCATAATTGCAGAATGGCTGTCCTTTGCTGAGGTCAATAACGGAGATTAGAGTTGCCATACACCCACCCGTGGTCGACTAGTCGACGAGAATTCCACCGTAAACCCCTGAATCTGACAGGCCAATGAGAAATAGTATTATTTCAAGCTAACAGGCTTCTCTATCAGTATCACAAATGACTGTTGATTGCGTTGTCTATTTCTTTAGGCCCTTGGCCGTTCCCACAACCGCTTCTGTGATTTTTTCGGGCCCATGCCAACCCTCAAACATATCCAGCATAGTTGTTTGTCGTTGGTCTGAGTGGGCTCCACACGCTTCCGCCGCATTGGGCCACCCGTGGTGTCCCGCATGTCAAGGCTCCCCAGCTTCGTGATCGAGGGAGTGTGAGCAATCTGTGCTGACACGTGTCAGGGCCAGGCTGAGCTTATGCGGCGGCGGCTGGGACTTGATCCCTCAGCTATAGGACCCGATGGGTCTCACTCATGTCACAAGGCCTAGTCAGATAAGTCGTTGTTGAGTTATAGCATCTGAAAGATAACAATACTCTGTAATGTACATTCCTCCAATCTGTGTCAGCTTTCGGCAGTCATATTTAAGGAGGTCACATCCTTGGCATCCACTTTCACGTCCGAGTCTTTCATTATAATGTCGTCTGAGAAACCCTTGATTCTCTATACCAGCTCCACTCCCAACGGCTACAAGGTCTCCATCATCCTCGAGGAGCTGAAGGCCATGTACGGTGATTTTGATTACGAGTATGTTCCGCTGCTCTGCAGCACGACGCGAAAGATCTAATCTCTGGTCGACTAACTCACAGCGTTGTTCCCATTGATATCTGGGGTACCGCCCACAAGGAGCCATGGTTCATCGAAAAGAACCCTAATGGTCGCATCCCTACTCTCACAGACCGCTCACGCGACAACTTCAATGTCTTTGAGTCAGCTGCTATCCTGTTATACCTTGAGCAACACTACGACAAGGACAGCATATTTTCGTTCGACCAAGTTAAAGAAGCGGATCATTACAGCCAGATGCTGCAGTGGATTTTCTTTGCAGTAAGTAATATAAGAGGAGCACAGTGGAGACCTTGCTCAGTATGTGTTTAGCATGGTGGTGTGGGTCCCATGCAAGGACAAGGTGAGGGTCCATCGTGCCGTCAACTTTCACCCTCTCACGCGCGTTTTTCTGGCAGCCCACTTCTTTACGCACTACGCAGCGGAAGACGTGCTATATGCCAAACAATGTCAGCATTCTCAAATCTTATCTCGTCTCTCAGTGTCTCATCGGTAACATGTGTTCAGGCTACATCAATGAAGCTAAGCGCCTGTATAACGTTCTTGAGATTCGTCTCAAGGACCGCGATTACCTCACCGGTCCTGAGCGTGGGAAATACAGTTTGGCCGATTTGAACGTTTGGCCATGGTAAGCCTATAGCTGGCGACATTCTTGTCTTCCATACCTGAACGCGCGCGTGCTCAGGATCAATCGCCACGACTATGCCGTCACGCCTACGTTGGATGACTGGCCGAATCTGAAGGTTAGTTTCTGGTCGTGGGAGTTCAACTGAATCACATCCTTACGGGAGTTTACTATCTCAGGCTTGGTACGAAAGGGTTTTTGCACGTCCGGCTGTCAAGGCTGGTATCTCGGTCCCCCCAAAACCCTGAAAGAATGCCGATACATGTATAAGTTTATGTGTCGTAACTCAGCGTCTGTACGACTGTACGAATTTCCATATACCGAGTCATATCGTATTCCAGACAAGCCACGAATGCGACATCCCGATCCTCTGCTCAATAGTTCGAAGACCACAACCACCACACTACCTGATGACCTGACATTCGTTCACCGCCCACCTCCTTCTGCCCCGACGTCGTTCTCTTATACCACAAACCCCATTTCCCCGCTATTGAAGCCTGCATCTGGTACCAGCGCGACCCTACCACCTTTGCTGCACACACCTGCAGAACCAAAACCGCGAATGTCAGATGAAGATCTGGCAGAAATGCGGCGCCTTCGGGCTTCTAATCCAACATTCTACACGCGTAAACGGTTGGCAGACCAATTCGACTGCACGACCGAATTCATCGGGTGTATGGCACCGCTGTCGACCCGAGATCAACGCGCCGCGCTGGCGAAACGGGAACAGGATTATGAGCGGGCGCGCAGCCAGTGGGGCGAGAAGAAACTTATCGTTAGGGAGATTCGCAAGAAACGAAGGGAGTTTTGGTAGGGGTGCTATTGTGGATCTTTGTGTTTTGCGAGCGGAAGACTTGGTGGGACAATCGGAGAAGTAGAGAGATAGTGTGGGGTGATGGTGATATTTTAGCCCGACGTGGATTGCATTATTTGGCGCTAATGCAGACATCAACGTTAGGGCTTGATATGGCTGATCTTTCATCTGGCTTGGAGCACAGGACACAAGCTCGGGCGGATATAGGATAAAATATGCGTTTCAGTCTTCAAACCACGACGGGTTCTCGAGAATTTTCAAAATGGACTGCTTTTGTGCACACGATCATTAAAAGGGGGCTGTCATTACGG
>QLPN01001010.1:0-20928 GCA_003314395.1 Albatrellus ellisii
ATAAAGAGAAAAGAAATACCAATAAGATGAGATGGAGATAAGTATACTAAATAAGTAAACAGTGTGATCAGCATCACATAAGGTAATGAAAAAACCAACAACATCTTCTCTATCTTACAGATGTGGTCTTAAGCTCTGCTCTGTCTTACCAAGGCTGTGGCCTTGTCTCTTTCTATAATGGCCCTTGGGCTCTACTCTTATTAGTTTTATGTCATGGTATCTGCTTCCCTAGCTGTGCCCACTTTCAACAACAGCCAACTGTAGAAAGAAGAGAATTGTATTCTACAGGAAGAAGTAGTGAGAAAACATAAAACACAAACAATGTATGAGTAAGTACTGACCTCAGTCTCTTTGTAGAAGACTGAGGGAAAAAGAAAACTGCATGAGAGAAAATTTTTGTAAGTAACTGGTCCATCTGTATCATCCCTGAGTCCCATGAGAGGTCCATGTGGCACAGCCATGCAGTCATGTGTGTTGACATGATACAACATACTGATGATGACTAACATCCTCCTTCCTCTTTTGTATATACTGAACACACATACTCACATACTGACATACAGCTATACACATATGGTCAATGCGATACTATATATACTATACAGACATAACATATACAAATAAGAACTCTTTTGGTTCTCCTCCTGCACATGGCCTGTTGTCAACAGTGTGTTCATGCATTCACAGTCACACACAGTTGCTGTTGCTGTAAACTCCAATGTATCATCCTCATCACTATCTTGTTGATCCCTCTCTTCATCATCATCAGGAACATTTACTATGCTTATCAAGTGCACAACAACTACCTTGTTACCAGGGGTATAGTTATTGCAAACCTTCCCTAAGACCATCCAATAGGCCACTCTTAGCACCTGATGAGTACTGTGCCATGTTGACTAGAGTTTGTGCCTGCTGACTTCCATGGAGTGCAGAGTTAAGCTGTGGTGGCATACATGACTGGAGGTCATGTGTGCTGTTGTGCTCCCCACACAGGAACATGTGACATGAGTGCAGCACATCCCCAGTTGCCATGGAGTCTATGGTCTAATTCTGTGTTGCATGACTGTCCCAGCTGCTATTTCATGGTTCAGAACCCCATCTGAGAGCACAATCTTTGTCTTTGCTTCTTTCAATGACTGTTTGGAATTACATGTTACAACACTAATATATCTGTGCAGTCCAATCCTCACTGTTGTAGTGATAGCATATGTTGATATGCTTGGAACCTCTGCCCATAACAGGGTTATTGGCTATGTTGATTGATCCTTTATTATCTCCATAAAGTGTTGTTGCCCTTGTTTGAGGAAAGTCTATTTCTTGTAGCAAAGATTTCATTCAATTGGCTTGGGCTGCTGCTTGAGAAGGGCCACATACTCTGCTTCTGTTGATGAAAGTGAGACAACTTATTGCTTCCTGAATACCCATGCAACTGATCCTCCTGCTAGGAGAAATATGTATGCCCCCATAGACTTTCTGTCATCCCAGTCAGCTGCCCAATCAGAGTCCAAGTATCCATATAGTCCTGATGAAACAGAGCCAACATATTTGATTTGTGGGTGCAGCAAACCTTTGAGACATGCTCTGCAGCTTTGATGTGTGCTGAGGACAGGTTTTTGATGAATTGTGATAGTTTGGTGATGGTGAATGAGATATCTAGTTGTGAAACTATGGCAGCATATAAGAGAGATCCTATAAGTTGCTGGTAGTAGTTGTGTGCTTCAAGGGTGCATGGAGCATCTTCTTTAGTCAGGACAATGAATGGTGGGAGTGGAGTAAGAGTGGAATTGAAATCTGAGAAACCAAACTTATTGAGTATGTTGTGAATATATGCTTCTTGATCTATTTCAAGGATTTGAAGCTGTCTATTCCTGGTGACATGCAGTCTGAGATATGAGGTTATCTCTCCTAAGTCTGTCATCTTGAAAAGTTCTTCTAGTGGTGGTTTGCATTCTTCTACTTCAGTGAGCAATTTCCCAAAGATTGTGATAACATCCACATATAGGATGATGATGAGTGGGGAAGAAGAGGTGGTTGAGACATAAATGCCTGAGTCTGAGAAAGTGCACTTGAAGCCTAGCTTTAGTAGGGTGGCATGGATTTTATGATGCCAATGTCATGATGCTTGCTTTAAACCATATATTGCTTTGTTAAGCTTCCACACCTTGTTTTCCATGCATTTTATCTCAAATCCCTGGGGTTGTGCTATGTAAATGTCATCATCTAAATTGCCATTTAAGAATGCAGATTTGATGTCCATTGTGTTGGTTTGTATGACCTTGATGACACTGGACACACTTACATACTATGGATGCTTATCTCCCTCTTCATCTTATCTTATCTTTTACTCTTTATGGTTCAGGCTCCTCCCTAAACCTATGTCACCCTTACTATATAAGCTCCTCTATCTCTGTCTGTTCACCTCAGCTGCTAAGAGTGGCCTATTGGATGGTCTTAGGGAAGGGTTGTGATAATAATACCCCTGGTAACAAGGTAGTTGTTATGCACTTGATATGCTGATGAGCATCACATGCACATAACACTGGAAAATGACCATCGGCAACATCAGGTGAACACAGTGAGATTAATGCACCACATGCAACAATCATCCACAGTTGCATTAATTGCACATTTGCTAAGGTGTCAGACTATAGGACTGGGTTCAGCCAACAAGGAGCAGGACTGATAAGACATATAGGCCAAGACATGGTCCATGGAGTCATGAGTCATGCAGTCAGCATTTGGTGTGATTGGTGCTTTTCCTTTTTTGCTCATCCATTATAGTATGATACTTTATTCATTTGTGTCCAGGCTCCACCACATTTCAAATATTCCTGTGATCAACCCTACATTGTAAATTTTCTGTTTTGTTTTGTTGTGCTCCAGCCTTGGAGCTAGACTTGTATTTACATGGTGCATTGTCTGTCAGAAACAAAATAGATCCCCCCTCCCCATGATTTGTCTCCCCTCTCCTATCTGAGTCAGATTGCAAAAGTGCATTCCACTCCTCCCTCTGCATGTCTCATAATCAAGAAAGTGCATGTGCCCTGTGAGCCACATTTATTATTGTGTTGCATTCTCCATTGCATTGTGTTATGTTCTCTATTGCATTGCATCTACTACTGCATGGTCATTGTCACAATTACTGTGTCATGTCTGTGTTACATCTCCCTTTTTGTTGCCCCAGTCATGTCATGATATCACATTTATTGTGCTTAACTACTAACTTCTACTACTTTGGTCTCTAGAGGATCTTACAACTCACACCTCTCAGCAATTGTTGTGGTTGTGATTGTAGATTCTGCCATCACCTTACTGCTGCACATATCAATGTGTAGTAACTGTTCCTGATGATGAAGCAAGATTGTAGTGAGCTTAGGTCAAGTGCAGTATAGGAGGATCCCTAGATTGCAAAGTTGACAAGACTGGGGTTTAAGACCACCAGGCTTTCAACTATTTATACAAAAACAGGAGTCCTAAGAATAGTAACTGTGAATAAGGTTCACAGATCAATGATGATTGTGCAGCAATCAATGGAGTCATGTGACCTGAGACATGTCCATAGTAAGCCAAGTGTATGGTAGCCACAGGCATGAGTGAAATGAGAGATAAACAAAGACAAATATAGACAGAATGGAATGAGTCCTTGCTAATTGTATAATAATAGTCCTTAGCAAGTAAATGTTGTAATAAATGAAGAAAGGATAAAAGATAATATGCCTTATAGTACTTGGAACTAAGCTCACACTGTAGTATGTAAATACTAAAGTACTATAAGGGAAAGATAAGAAAAAGAAAAAAATGCATTATGAGGTGCCAAAGCAAGTGCCTCATAACAGGGAGAATGTTTCAGAGTAGTCTATGCCATATTGTTGAGTGAACCCCTGGCAACAAGTCACACTTTGAAGCAGCCATTGGCTTTCTGCTTGAAGACCCATTTGTTTGATACTAAGTTGTGACCTGTTGGTAGATCTACAAGGTCCCAAGTGTTGAAATTGGGTAGCACAGCTAGGGAAGCAAACACCATGACATAAAACTGATAAGAGTAGAGCTCAAGACCACATCTGTAAGATAAGAGGAGATGTGTACCAGAGGGTAGAGGGTACACAGAAGAAAGAGAGAGCTGCATAGAGCAGGTATGAGAGCAGAAGAGATACTCACCTCAGCACATGCAGAAATGCTGAGGTAAGACAATGACAAAGTAAAGAAGATATAGTAAGAGCAAGATAGAGTTTAAGAGGAGCTCAAACCATAAAAACATAAAGAGAAAAGAAATACCAATAAGATGAGATAGAGATAAGTATACTTAATAAGTAAACAGTGTGATCAGCATCATAAGGTAGTGAAAAACCAACACCAAGTACACAGCTTGTGAAGCATATTTGATTCATCTTGGCAAGGAAAGCACCATGCATCTGCAGAGTCAGAAGTAAGGGCCTGTTGTAGTGTAGGGAGGTTGTGTGAGGTGGCATGGGGAAGGAGAGTGGAGAGCAAGGTTGAAGAGCCAGCATGCAGCATTGCAAAGATGTTGTTGTCACTGCTAGACCCCCCACTTCAATATCAGTGATGCTCTGTGTACCATAGGCACTATCTGCAAAGTGAGCAGGAAGGTGAATACTGTGGTGAGGGTGGAGAGATGGCCCTTCAGTGAGAAGTTCTGCTTGTGCATGCTGGTGACCCATGCATGGTTCATGACCAAACCAAGATGGCAGGCTGATTGGTGCAATGGGAGGTGTGTGATGAGTTTGGCCAGCATGGCATGTAGGTAACAGAGGAGCCAGAGCAGAGGGTGGGGTAACAGGAGGTGGTGAGACATGTGGGGAATCCAGAACAGGGGTGAGCAGACTCATAGCATCATGGTCACTAACAGCAGTGTGCCCCCAAGCAGATGGCCCTCTTTGTCATCAGATGTATGGGAGGATACATTGGACTTGGTAGATGCTACATTGCTGGCAGGGCCAGGTGAGTGACCATGTGGCTCCTCCACTGATGTGTTGGAGGAGGTCACAGAGTCCATTGTGTCAGGAACTGGAGGTGCCAAAGACCAGGATGGTCAATGAGGTGGCAGGTCATCTGTGTTAGGGTTGAAGTCATAGCCTGATTGTGATGTGGTATGGGTGTCATGTGTTACCAGAGCAGGGAAGAGGTGTTGAATGAGGCAGGTACATGCATGTGTGGTGAGCAACAGAGAGTGGAACTGTATGTATGTGGGGTGTGGTGAGTCTGGCATGTTGAGTAGATACCCCATGATGACAAAGAATACTGTGAGAAGATCAAGGATGAGGATAATGTAGAGCACTATCTCCATGGTGAAAGAGGAGAGAGGAGAGAGAGTAACAACTGGAAGAGGCAGACAAAAGAAGAAAGGAGAGATATCTGCTTATTATCACAGAATGCTTCAAAGGACCCTTATATACATGAGGAAAACACACACAGACCAGCTTAGTAATGATGTAGGGGGTGTGGGTGTCAGAGAGAGTGAACAGTGCTATTTAGATAATCAACAAGAGTGTCAGGCTGCTATTATTTTCTCTATTTTCTTATACCATTATTGTCATAGATCTTACAATTGCTCCTGATCTATCAAAGTGATTCCCACAGTCATGCACTCTTCCTCTTCATCTTTATTGGCTGATGACGTGTATGTTGTCCGCTCTCTGATTGACCCATTCTATCTTTAGTTATGCTCTCTTTTCTCACACTTACTGCGCATGCTCACCAATCCTTCTCACACCTGCTGTGGAGTATCACCAATCACTCTCACACCTGCTGCAGAGTATCACCAATCACTCCCACAGCTGCTGCAGAGCCTCAGTCAGCACTGATGTGTCCTCTCTATTATTAGATATGATGTCATTACTTTACTCTCTTGTTCTCTGGCCCTATACTGTACTGCATGGTCTGTGCATGCTCTAGGGTACTATATATACATAGGACTCCTAGCAGTTTATTCTCCAGTTCTGATCATCTGGGATATCCACTAGGTACAGTACTCCTCTTCTCTCTTATTTACTATACGCTAATACATCTGGGATATCTGCTAGCCTAAGCATGATTGTCTCTTTGTGTTAGTCTTCTTTCAGTTGTTTGGCTTCGGCTCAGTGTTGGCCTCACAATTGATCAGAACTCCCTCCCCTGCCACACATTTCCTCTTCCCCCCTTTCCCACAGACTGGTGTTTTCATCACCAATTCGTCTGCCATCCCTTCTACACCATAGGCTTCATTCACAAACCCAAGCGTGAACAGAAGCGTTTCTATCGTCAACTTTTCTTCCCTCGCCCTCCTCTCCGTTTCTGTCGACACTGCAAGTGGCAGAAACATGAGAGTGAGTGTACTTGTAGCTTGTGGACCAAAGTATATGTCCCTTGCTCACCTTCATCCACTCTTCAAATTGTTGTGGGTTGTTACAGTGTTCACCCCCTACACCTCCACCTCATGCCCAGTGACATCCTCCACAGCACGCATGTGGTGGACACTTGGAGTAGAGTGATCAATATGCAATCGTGGATGTTCTGGAAGGACCTTGTACGACACACAGATTCCTGGGAACTTGGTGGGTCTTCTAACAGCTCAGGGACTGCCTGCCCTTTCTACATGCCACCCTTGTCCCCCCCACACTTGCTCTAGAATAGAGCAACTTTTAGATGAAGGTCTAAATGTAAATTTTTACTCCCTTCTTCCCATCACCCACCCCTCCACCACCTGCCTCCATCTTCATTGTCACCTTCTTGCTTGGCATGCACAAATCATTATCCAATGTTGCAACGAACCAGTGACAAACTACAAGCAGTTCCCCTTCTGGATATTTCCAGATCCAAGATCAGAGTGGTGGAAGAGTCAGGATAGATGGTACCATATTAAGTACCCTCCCACCTTTTTCAGATCACTGCTCTATCAATATTACAATGATCCCTCTCTTGTTCCCCCCCCTGTCCTCCTAGAATTAGGAGCTAACCCCAATTGCGCTTTTCACATCAATCCTCATCACCACTTCGCTTCTTACATTGCAGGGGGCCCCCAAATGTCTACATACTAGTGTAGACATATCATTCTTCAAAATCTTTGTTGTTTTCATGTTTGTCTGTCTTATCATCTGTGCATTTTATTGAAGAATATAGTACTTCTGTTGTATGACTGAGCGTGCCATCGACTTTACATCGCTCAACTACAGAAGTACTGGAACACTTATAGAAATCATCAGACAGATCATTGGTCAATCTGTCTCAAGACAACCAGTGGAACATGTGGAGCAGGAGACAACCATCTCCACCAGTACACAGAGAAGACAGCGAAGAGCCAGAATCACACTTGAGGAATTGATTTGCAAGTTTAGGAGATCAAGAACTGTTGATGTCACAGTGCTTAGAATCTGAAATCAACAGTCTTGGTATAGCCTTAGCAGCAACTCTAGTACCTCTGTCTGCTGCTCCATTTGCTCATATGGATCAAGAGCACAAACCACTGACTTTTGGGGAGATGATGAAGATAATAGAGAATCAACAGAAGCTGCTGGTGCAGCAACAACAAGAAATGATGGATCTGATGACATGCCTAGCATCAGGAGAAGGAGGTCACTCTTCCAGGCCAGGAATAGGCCGCCCACCCTGTGTCCACCTTCCCAAAGTTCACACCGCAGAATTAACTCCTTTTGATGGCGACAAAAAGAAGTTCCAATCATTTTTGGATCAAATTTACCTTGTTCTTTGGGCACACCCAGAGTACAAAGATGAAGACAAGGTAACAGTTATATTGTCCTATATCAAAGGAGGATATGCAGAAGAATGGAAGAAAGGAGTCTTATGAGAAATGGAGGCTCACAGAATAGAGCCTCACAAACATGAAGAGCTGTTCAAATATTTTGATGAACTCCTCACAATGATGAAGATTACCTTCAGAGATCACAATGAGGAGCAAATGGCTCAACAAAAATTGACAACTATTTCACAGGGGAGTCATCATATAGAGGAATACATCACTGAATTCATTTTATACAAAACAGCATCTGGATACAATGATGGTGCATTATGCACATTGTTCAAGAAAGGGATGAATCGTCCCCTTCTCCAGTCCTGTTATGTTGAGACACCCCTCCCTGGTAATCTAGAAGGATGGATTAGATGAGCAAGGATTAGGGCATATGCATATCAGGATATGCAGAACTTCGAGTCAACTTGGGGATGAAGACAGATGCAGCAGCAACAATATGGAAGACAGCAGGGGCAACAACAGTGTAACTTCACCCCTTGTCAATTCACATCTACAGCTATACCTGCTGGAGAACCCATGGACGTTGATAGAGCTTGAGGACCATGCCCTCAATTATGCTTCAATTGTGGCAAAGAAGGACATTTTGCTAGAGAATGTCCTGAGCCAAGACACCCTCAAGGGCAACAACAACAGTGAAGGGGGAATGTGAGGACCCTTCAGGAGATGCATGCACTAAATGAGGCAGACTTCTTGGCTGAGATGCAGAAGGAGTTCCAGGCATGTGGTCTCAGATTGAATGATCTGAATGGCTCAAAGAGTGGAGCACCACAGTCAGGTTTTGGGTTGGATGGGAACTGAGCACGAGTTTGCCATCCTATAATAGGTTTTCTATGCTTCAGACTGATGATACAGACATTGATCGTCTCAATGCTTGTACCCAAATCTATTTAACATGCATTGTTCCGTCTTACTCTCAGTCTGAAGTGAAGCCCCAAGTGCAACAGGTTATTCCTCCTGTCAAGAAAAAGGAATACGTCAGAAGAGCATTATTCAATGTCACCAGTTTCCCTGAAATGAAACTCAAAATCAAAACAGTGGACACTGGAGCAATTCTAGAAGTTGATGCTCTCCTTGATTCAGGTGCTACTGTTATGAGGCACTTGCTTTGGCACCTCGTAACGGTTTCTTTTCTTTCTTTTTCTTTTATCTTACTTACTAGTAAAGTGTAGTATTATTACTACAAGTGTGAGCTTAGCTCCACTTTACTTAGTAAGGACTCTCTTTTCTTTTTCTTTTATAGTACTTAAGTATTTACATACTTATGTCAGGATCGTCAAGCCTATGGCGACAGCCTGTAGCGCGAGACCACGGAAACCCAACGTATCCCTGCTCTCCTTTGGAGAGGCTTACTGGGAGCTGCCTTGGATCTAGGCCCAAGGGATGAGAGGACTCAGACCATAGAAGAAGGGGATGAACCAGCTGTAACAAGCTGGGGTCTATTCATCTAGCTACCTATCTACTTATAGTACTGGATCATGCACACGGACCAGGCGCAGTACCTAAGGGCAGGTCAACAGTAACTAGAGGCGCAGCAAGTGTGGGAGTACGGCTTACAGATGTGCAGCATCTGTGGGAACGATCCCCAAGATGACTGTAACGACAGTAAGTAAGATATCCAATGAGATAAGATAAAAGATAAGATGAAGATCTTATCTTATCAGATGATCTAAAGACAAACATAAAAGAAAGTAAAGAAAAGATAAAATAACGGTAGGGAATAAAGTCAGCGATAGGAGTCTGACAACTTAAGTGTGAGCATAGCTCCAAGTACTATATTAGACTTATCTTTTCTCCTTTTATCTTTCTTTATTTATTATAACATTTACTTGCTAAAGGACTATTACTATACAATTAGCAAGGACTCTCTTTTCTCGTCATTATTTACCTTTGTTTAACTCATGTTCATTTTGCACTTGTGGCTGAGCCACTTATATCACATGGACGCGTACTTACTGCGCATTACTGCGCATTATCATTTACTTACTGCGCAATACTGCGCAACTTTACTATAGATAGATCGCTAGTTTTGTATAAATAGTTGACAAACTGGCGGTCTTAAACCCCAGTCTTGTCAACTTCGCAATCTAGGGATTCTCCTTACACTGCGCTTGAATTAAGCTCGCTACAACCTCGCTTCCCTCTCAGAACTAAGTCTAAGAACTCTAAACTCACTAAGACATCTTACGCTAAGTCAAACTGGATCCTTGTATCGTTATTGGTGGAATCATCCTCATAACTATATCGTTAATCCCATTCTTCATCGTCATCCGGAACCTCTATTACGTTCATCAAGCCAATATCCAAACCTTGGTTACCAGGAGTAACATTTTAGACTTTCCCTAAGACCGTCCAATAGGCCGCTCTTAGCAGCTACTGGATTATATGTCAACAAAAAATTTGTCAAGAAAAACAACTTAAACACAAAAAAATTGGCAAAACCCATTCCTGTCTACAATGTCGATGGATCACTTAATCAAGGAGGATCTATTGAAGAAATGATTGACTTCATAATGACTATAGATGGCCATACTGAATGCACTACTTTTGCAGTCTGTAATTTGGGTAAGAAGAACATCCTTGTTGGAGAATCATGGTTGAAAATCCATAACCCTGAAATTGATTGGTTACAGGGAAAAATACACTTCACAAGATGCCCACACAGATGCGAAGTACGCCTCAAGGCTGACAGACAAGTCTGGAAGTCAAATAAAAAGTTGATGAAACAGCAAAATCAAATGATACATCAAGAAGCTGAAGAAAGGATAGCAGCTGAAGAAGAAGGAGATCGGATATTGATGGTTATGATCGACCAGAAGGAACTGGAGGCATCCATTCAAAATATTAGCCAAGAACTTGCTATCAAAGCAGAAAAGAAGAAGTTGAAGAAGAATTTCGAAGACATTGTACCCAAAGCATATCATCATTTCAAACGGGTATTTGAAAAAGAAGCTTTTGATTCTCTTCCTCTAAGATGTCCTTGGGATCATGCAATTGAACTTAAACCAGGTGCAAAACCATCAGCTGGTAAAGTCTACAATCTTTCCTTGGATGAACAGAAACAATTGGAGTTGTTTGTTGAAGAAAATTTGAAAAGTGGTTGTATTTGTCCTTCAAAATCTCCCATGGCATCACCTTTCTTCTTTATCAAAAAGAAATCTGGAGATCTTCAACCTGTTCAAGACTATTGCAAGCTCAATGATATGATGATCAAAAATAGTTATCCCCTTCCTCTTATTTCAGAATTGATTGATTGTCTTTGAGGAGCTTGATATTTTACCAAGATGGATGTTTGATGGGGCTACAACAATGTCAGGATCAAAGATGGTGATGAATGGAAGGCTGCCTTTGTCACTAACAAGGGTCTATTTGAACCCCTCGTCATGTTCTTTGGTCTTTGCAATAGCCCTGCCACCTTCCAAACGATGATGAATCACTTATTCTGTGATCTCATTTCCTGCAGAGTGGTGGTGGTTTATATGGATGACATCTTGATCTTTACAGCAACTTTAGAAGAGCATCGGAAGGTCACACAGGAAGTCCTTCAAATACTTGCAGATAACAAGCTCTATCTCAAACCAGAGAAATGCGAATTTGAACAAATGTCTATTGACTTTCTTGGCCTGAATATTTCCTTCGATAAGATTGCTATGGATCCAATCAAGGTACAGGGTATCAAGGACTGGCCAATTCCACAAAACCTTCATGACATCTGCTCATTTTTGGGCTTTTGCAACTTCTATTGTTGTTTTATTCTTGGGTTTTCAAACATCACTAAACCCTTGAATGAACTTATGCAGAAGGATGTCAAGTGGCATTGGAATGATGAACAGCAGTTGGCATTCACTCATTTACAAGATGCTGTGTGTTCTGAACCAGTCTTGGTTTTTCCAGATGAGCAGTATCTGTTCAGAGTTGAAGCAGATAGTTCTGGTTATGCTACTGGCACAGTCCTTTCACAGCTTTGACAGGATAACAAGTGGCACCCAGTTGCTTACCTCAGTAAGGGTTTGTCACCTGCTGAGTGTAACTACGACATTTATGACAAGGAGATGTTGGCCATCATTTGTGCTCTGGAAGCATGGCATCACTATCTTGAAGGTTCCATTCACCCTGTTCAGGTCATCACTGACCACAAGAACTTGGAATACTTCATGATGGCCCAAAAGCTCAATTGTTGTCAAGCTCACTTGTCTCTTTATTTGTCTCGCTTCCAAATTGATATGGTTCACAAACTGGGGTCTACCAATGTTTGCCCTGATCTCCTCTCAAGATGTTTGGACCATAAGAAGGGGGTAGAAGATGACAACAAGAACGTCATCTTGCTCAAACCGGAATTTTTCAAACACAAGATTTCCCTTGCAGCTCTTAGTCCCCCTATCTTGAAGAAGATCATGGATGCACAGAAAGAAGACCATGACTACAAAGTTTGGGACAAGTTGGATGCAGACTTGAGGAAAACTGCAGTATTCACACAATGGAGTGAAGATGAAAAGAAGACGCTCTTTTATGATGGGAAACTCTATGTCCCAGAAACAATGTATGCTGAGCTGATGAAAACCTGCCATGATTCACCTCTTGCAGGACACCCAGGTTACAAAAAAACCTTGGAAATGGTTTGACATCATTTCTGGTTCCCAAATATGGCATCATATGTGGAGAAATATGTCAAAGGATGCAATTTGTGTCAAAGGACAAAGACCTTCCCTACCAAACCTCAAGGGGAGCTGACACCTAACAAAATTCCTTCACATCCTTGGCAAATTATCTCTACAGATCTCATTGTCAAATTACTTGAAAGCCAAGGCAATGATTCCATTCTTATGGTCATCAATCGTTTCACCAAAATGATTCACACTATTCTGACGACAGAGACGGTAACAGTGGGAGTGGCATGCCTTATGAGAGATCATGTTTGGAAACATCATGGTCTTCCAGAGAAGGTATTATCAGACAGAGGACCTCAATTTGTGTCACAAGTCATGTGTGAATTGAATTGTTTACTGGGGATTCAAACAGCTACATCTACAGCCTATCATCCTCAGACAGATGGACAAACAGAATGGATAAATCAAGAAATTGAACAATATTTCCGTATTTTCATAAACCATCAACAAAATGACTGGGCAAGCTGGTTACCTATGGCAGACTTCGCTTACAATAATCACGTCCATTCAGCAACAAAATATTCACCATTTATGCTGAATTACAGACAAGATCCTTGAATGGGCCATGAACCTCATACATCTACCAAGATTGACTCAGTGGACAAATTTGTAGCAGGGCTCAAACATATCAGAGAAGAAGCAGAGGTGTTGTTGAAGAAGGCAGCAGATGATATGAAGAAGTTTTATGATGAACATCAAGGCAAAACTCTGGTTTATGCTATTGGAGATAAAGTCTGGCTTGAAGCCACTAATATCAACACAGGCAGACCAATGAAGAAGTTGGATCATAAACATCTTGGACCATATGAAGTACTTGAAGTACTCTCAAACAATGCATATCATCTCAAACTCCTGAAGACAATGAAAATTCATCTGGTTTTCCATGTCATCAAACTTTGTCCTTTTATCAAAGATGTTATCATTGAACGAGAAATTTGCCCTCCCCCTCCTCCTATCATCAAGAATGGTGTTGAAGAATATGAAGTCAAAGAAATCCTCAACAGTTGTCTTTCTTGTGGTAAAGTTCAATATCTGGTCAAATGGAAGGACTACCCTGCAGAGGAAAATTCTTGGGAACCTGCTTCAGTATTGATGGAAGATGTTCCTGATATGCTTAAGAGGTACCATAAAGAACATCCTCAAGCAATACATTCGGTAGCCATTTATTCCCTTTACCAGACAGAATATTCACCTGAGACGATGGCTCAACCACATTATGCTTGACGACTTCATGAAGAAACACCTACATCCACCCCACCAATTCTTGATGAAGGATATGAGGAAGTACCTTTTGGCGTCATTGACGATGAAGATGACTTCACAGATGAAGACAATGATGGAGTCATTACTCCCAAATCATATGAAGACTTGAAAGAATTACCCAAGTCTTCTTCCATCATCCCTCTTTCTCCATCACTCTTTGCAGGCATCCCTTTCAAATCTATGGAAGGGGAAGAAGAAGACATTTGTCATGCCTGTTCATCTCCATTTTTTGCTCATTGAGATGTCTCACCTTAAGAAGGGGGTGTTTGTCAGGCTGCTATTATTTTCTCTATTTTCTCCTCATTTTTCCCTCCTCATTTTTCTCTATTTTCTTATACCATTATTGTCATAGATCTTACAATCACTCCTGATCTATCAAAGCAATTCCCATGGTCATGCACTCTTTCTCTTTGTCTTTATCAGCTGATGACACGTATGTCATCCACTCTCCAATCGACCTGTTCTATCTTTAGCTATGCTCTCTTTTCTCACACTTATTGTGCATGCTCACCAATCCTTCTCACACCTGCTGTGGAGTATCACCAATCACTCCCACAGCTGCTGCAGAGCCTCAGTCAGCACTGATGTGTCCTCTCTATTATTAGATATGATGTCATTACTTTACTCTCTTGTTCTCTGGCCCTATACTGTACTGCATGGTCTGTGCACACTCTAGGGTACTATATATACATAGGACTCCTAGCGGTTTATTCTCCAGTTCTGATCATCTGGGATATCTGCTAGGTACAGTACTCCTCTTCTCTCTTATTTACTATATGCTAATACATCTGGGATATCCACTAGCCTAAGCGTGATTGTCTCTTTGTTTTAGTCTTCTTTCAGTTGTTCGGCTTTGGCTCAGTGTTGGCCACACAAAGAGGTCAGTGATGAGGTTTGAGGCAGGTGATTTGCTTGGGAAGGTGAGCTTGTCAAAAGTCACATCCCTTCTGACCATGATTCAACAAGTGGTTTTATTCCAGAACAACCAACCCTTTGTGCCATCTTTGTACCTGGGAAAGGTCATGGGTGCAGCATGAGGATTGAGTTTCAAATGATTTTGTGCTGGGATATGAATATGTGTGAGACATCTGAAGATGTGGAGGTGCACAATATCAGGGATACTACCATTATTCCAACAGGAGAAGGGTGACAACCAGGTGAGCAATCATGTGGGTGAAAGGTTATAAGTGTGTGCTGCTGTGTGGGTGCAGTGTTCCCAGAACCCAGCTGACAGTCCTGCACCATGAAGCATAGACAGTGTGCATTCTATGATAGTTCAATTCTATCACTTGGCCCATCAATTTTGCTGCAGCAAATATGGGATGGTCATCTGGTGGGCAATCCCTTTGTCAGCAAGCATAAGTTGGAGGGTTTTACTAATGTACTCTCCTCCCTGTTGGTTCTGAGTTTTTTCAGGCAGTGAGAGGTGATGGAAATCACACACTGTTCTTCATGTCTGACACCTGCCTCCCACAGTTTATTAGTCATCATGGTCTGTGCACTTCCTGCATTCATATATGTAGTAGCCCTATAGTATCATATATAGATAACAATAAAGCAGATGTTCTTCTTTGAGGGTCCTTCTGCAACTGTCTCTACCTGTTATGAGGCACTTGCTTTGGCACCTTGTAATGTGTTTTCTTTTCCTTTTTTCTTACCTTACTTACTATAAGTATAGTATGAACTACAGTTGTTGAGCTTAGCCCCTACTTATAGTAGGGACTCTATTTCTTTTGCTTTATAGTACTTTAATATTTACCTACTAGAGTGTGAGCTTGGCTCCAAGTACTATAAAGCATCTTGTCTTTCTTTTATCTTTATTTATTAATTATGATATTTACTTGCTAAGGACTATTACTATGCAATTGGCAAGGACTCATCTTACTTCATCTCTACTTACCTTTGTTTATCTCTCATTCATTTCACACTTGTGGCTACATTTACTTTAGCTTACTATGGACATGTCTCAGTTCACATGACTCTGTTGATTGCTGTGCAATCATCATTGATCAGTGAACCTTATTGACAGTTACTATTCTTAGGACTCCAGTTCTGTATAAATAGTTGAAAGACTGGTGGTCTTAAGCCCCAGTCTTGTCAACTTTGCAATCTAGGGATTCTCCTGTACTGCACTTGACATAAGCTCACTGCAATCTCACTTCATTCTCTAAGAACTAAGTCTAAAAACTCTAAGTCACTCTAAGCATCACTAAGACATCCTAGACTTGTCACTCTGGATCCTCATTTAGTCATCAGTAGTATCATCCTCATCACTATCTCATTGATCCCACTCTTCATCATCATCAGGAACATTTACTATGCTTATCAAGCACATAACAACTACCTTGTTACCAGGGGTATAATTATTGCAAATCTCCCCTAAGACTGTCCAATAGGCTGCTCTTAGCACTACCCACTCCTTCTCTTTCTTTGTTGCTCAATACAGTTCTCCCCATAGAGACTGCTCTATATATTGTCCTTGTTGGTTACTGCATTGGCCTCTTCCTTCTTGCTGGCTCTTACATTGTGTTCATGCCCTCTGCCTCTGACTCCTCCCTGTGAGGCTCACGCTTGACAGCGATGTCACAAGAGTAAGAGAAGGATGGTCAAAGGGATGAGACAATACTTCTTAGGATGAAGTCACGCTATATAGGCAGATATCCCAGATGTATAAAGCTAAAGAATACATGCTATGGAAGTGCCCTTTATATACTAGAGAGATCAGCACACAGACTGTGTGCTGTCACTATAGGGCAGGCATATGTAAGTAAGATGCACAGCATCTGTGAGAACTATCAGTAAGCAATGTGCAGCATTGTACAGCATCAATAAGCAACTGTGAGAATATGAGTCATATGTATGTAGTAATTAGTCTGATGATGAATGGATATGAGTCATAGATAATTGCAATAAGATCTACAGATGATTGGATAAGATGAGATAAGATATATCCTGTAGATCTTGAGTGATAAGATCAAAAGAAATCATAAAATGAGAAGAAAAATAAGTATGTCCTGACACTCCCATGTCTAGGGAGGATTACCTGTCATCTGCACTGCCATGCTCAACATGGCCTGCTAATATCCCATGTGTGTCCTTTCCATCCAGGGGAATGTCTATTTTGCCACCTTCCTTGACAGTTACTCTGGATATGGTGTAGTGTATCTGCTCTGTCAAAAGGACCAGTGTTCCCCCATGTTCAAATAGTACCTTGCTTGGGCTGAAAACCAGACCTCACAACATCTCAAGGTTTTATGCAGTGATTGGGATGGCAGGTACATGGCTACATCCCTGAAGGACCTTCTGTCATTGAAAGGCATTGACAATCAGTTCACAGTTCTGTATGCCCCACAGAAAAATGGTTGAGCAGAGCATTGGAATTGCACACTCCTTGACTGCCTTCTTTCCCTCCTTCATGGGGCTGGTATGTTGTCAGGTTTTTGGGAATATGTCCTCCATGTTGCTGTTACCTTGTACAATGTTTCACCTGCATGGTGTCTTTTGTGGTCTACACCTCATGAACTCTGGTCTGGCTTGCAACCTCTGGGAAACCTCTTTTCCCTTCCAAGAGTTGCACCCATTGCCTTTTGTCTTGGTCCTTTTTCCTGCCCCACCAAAGGCTCCCACTGCTGCTGACTCTGATGATGACAGTCCTGACTCTGATTGTGATGATTGTGATGATGATGGGCCTGATGCCCCCCCACTGCCTGGTGTCCTGCTGCTAAGAGTGGCCTATTGGATGATCTTAGGGATTGGTCATTTGAATACTCCTGGTAATATGATGTTCCTAATGATGATGATGAAGAGAGGGGTCAACAAGATAGTGGTGAGAAGGATAGCTCTAATGACTATACATGGATCCAGGATGATGAGTATAAGATGTCTTAGTGATACTTAGTGACTTAGAGATCTTAGACTTAGTTCTTAGAGTGTGAAGTGAGTTGTTTGACAAGTTTAGATCATGTGCAGTATAGGAGAATCCCTAGATTGCAAAGTTGACAAGACTGGGGTTTAAGACCACCAGGCTTGCCACTACTTATACAAATGAGACATCCTGGAGATAGTTCAAGTAACTAAGGTTCACAGATCAATAATGATTGTGCAGTAATCAATGAGATCATGTGACTAGAGATGCATTCATCTTAAGTGGCCACAAATGTAAGAGAAACAAGAGGTAAACAAAGACAAATAACATTGAGATATGATGAGTCCTTGCTAATTGTATAATGATGTTCCTTAGCAAGTAAATGTAAAATAAATAAAGGAAGAAAAGGAAAGATGAGATACTTTATAGTAATTGGAGTTAAACTCACAGCTAGTATGTAAACACTAATACTATAAAAATAAAGAAGAAGTCCTTGCTATAAGTTGGAGCTAAGCTCACAACTGTAGTTGATGCTATACTTATAGTAAGATAAAAGAAAAAGAAAAAGAAAAAAGTCCATTATGAGGTGCCAAAGCAAGTGCCTTGTAACAACCATGATGACAGGAAGTCTGTTGGAGTGTATGTTGTCCTACTTGCTGGTGGAGCAGTAGCATGGTCCTCTTGCAAACAGCACATAGTTTCCCTATTGTCCACAGAAGCTGAATACATGGCCTCATCTCAAGCTGCAGCACAAGCAAAATGGATGCAGTCACTCCTGACAGAGATAGGTTTTGGGTTAGATGGTCCTTTGCTGCTTTGAGGGGATAACAAGGGGTCAATTGACATGGCGAACAACCCAGTCACTGGTAGAGGCTCCAAGCATATCAATATCTATTTTCACTTCATTTTGTGAATGTAGGTGAGGGCAGGAGATGATGATTGTATAGATGAGGAGGACCACTAGGTCCATGACATGGGAGCCCCACATACTGGGGGATGACAGATGTGTTGATGACAGGCCATGTGCAGAGGAGAACTAAGAGAGTTCTTATTTGTACATGTTGTACCTCTATGGTATATATAGTAAAGTATGTATGAGTGTTCATATATATGTGTGTGTATGTTCAGTATGTGCAAAAGAGGAATGAAGATGTTAGCCATCATCAGTACGACATCAACAAGATGGAGAAGAGGGGAAGAGCTAGCAAAGAAGAGAGGCATGCAAGACAATGAGGGCACAAAGAAGAGAAGCTAGAGTGATGTGTAGGTATGTCAGAGATGAAGAGATAGAGCAGAAGAATACATACCTCAGCT
The DNA here is from genome assembly GCA_003314395.1 of Albatrellus ellisii. NCBI lineage: Eukaryota > Fungi > Basidiomycota > Agaricomycetes > Russulales > Albatrellaceae > Albatrellus > Albatrellus ellisii. Next base: position 18,872 of record QLPN01001010.1, read on the forward strand.
ACAGTGCAGAGAGCTGAGGTGTGATGACAAGGGGAAAGAAAAAGATATAGTATGAGTGAGATAGAGTTTAAGAGGAGCTCCAACTCTAGGAGCAAAAAAATGATGAAGGAGGAAAAGAAGATGGTATGACAGTCAGACAAGATGATATGAGATGTAAGAAAACAAGATAAGATGAGATGTGAAGACAAGATATAAAGATAAAGATAGAAGATGAGATAGAGAAAGAGAATGCTCAGCATTGTGTAAGTAGACAGATATTCAACACATTTGTCAGTGTGTTGATGATTCATCTATTACTTGAGAACATGTTCCTTCTCATCTCATTACTGTGGACACCTTAACCAAACCTCTTTCCTCTCCTCTATTTTCTTCTCATTGGACTGGTTTGGGTCTCATTTGTGTGTGTACACAGCAAGGGGGGGTGCTGACTTGAGACTGGTGTTACTACTTTAGACTCATTACTGTGACACACCAACAGCCACTTCAGTCACATGGTCTGTACAATACAACATACTGTATATATACTTAGCAACTTGGTGCCATAAAGATATAGAACTATTGTCTCAGTTCTCTTCATGCATGGCCTACTCTCATCAGTAACAATGGCCTTATGCCACCTGTACTATATTAGAGGGTGTAACCCCTCTTGCAGTTACTGTATGTTTTACTCTTTTCTTTTAATCAGATGCCCCTGATACTATAAAACCACTCACTGTATGACAATGACTCTCTATCTTGACCTCTTTCATTTTATCTTGTTCTTGTTGTTGACATGGGATCTTGCTCTTCACCCCAGCACCCACTCCCCATACTTATTACTTAAGCATGGTCTGTGTGCTGCATCTTTATGTATATAGGTACACAGTCAGGGACACTGATCTTCAGTCAATTACTCTACATCACTCCCTCCCTAGCTAGCTACTACACTCACTACTACTACTTCTGCAATGCTAGGGTTGTAGCTTCTCTTTCTGGGCTTTTGCCCTGCATGTTTGCACCTCTCCCTCATCCTCCTTGAATGGAGTGACTGGCCTCAGGTATGACTGCCACACTGATCATCTAAGCATCAACACTTGTTTGCAATAGCAGCTTGCATTGCCATTCTTGTCATGTTCACCTCAGAGATATCAAGAAGTCTTAGTGATAGGTGTTTGGCTGCTTGTGCATGCTAAACCCTGACACTAGGTTAAGACCTCACACTCTGACTTGAACCAAACTGGCTCCTCTGGTCCCAAATCCCCTGCCCACAGAATTTCACTATAGCAAACATAGAGACCTTTTCATCTACAGAGGCTTACCATTTGAATACACAGGAAACAACTGTTGGAAGATAACAGGAACCCAACAGTATCTTGATACAACAGGAGCTCAGGACCCTGATATCTCAACTCCCCCTGTATGTGCTTATATCTTACCAACTCTTCCAAAGATATCCCACTGCCAGAAGGTATTTTGACTACCTCTGGTAAGGCCACTGAATCACCATCTATCCCTTTCTCTGCACCCCCAGAGCTTTTTCCACAGCCCAAACCTATCATCCCCAAAGCCATGAATACCTCTGCTTTGACAATGTGTTTTCTCAAAATAAAGAAACCCTTGGAGTTTGATGGAACTGTAAATGATTTCCAAACTTCCTTTTTGGCATGTACCAAGTACTTGCTTGCATCCACAGACTTGCATGCATTGTCAGGCACTGTGGCAGGGTGAGGGTAAATAACAACCACAACCACAACAGGTCTGAGGGGTATGAGCCATAAAGTCCTCTAGACACTGAAAGATGAAGAGGTAATTGATATAGGGTGACACAATAATGTGATGGAAATGGGTGATAATAGGGAAATATGACAAAATGTGACACTAAACACAACAATAATGTGGACATGGACACAACACAATGCAGACACAACACAACTATAAATGCAATATGGACACAACAACTGCAACCTACAAGGTGCATGTGCTTTCTTGGTTTTTACAACATGAGGAGGGAAGAGCTGAAAGCACTTTTTCAGCTTGGGACTCAGATGGGAGAAGAGGGACGAATCTTGGGGGGGGGG
>QLPN01001010.1:20934-35647 GCA_003314395.1 Albatrellus ellisii
GGGGATCTATTCATTTCTGGTGGGTGATGAGCCATATAAATACAAGTCTAGCTCCAAGACTAGAGCATAATGAAACCCAACAGAAATTTTACAAACACAGGGTTGATCATGAAGACAAATTGGAATGAGATGTGGAATCCAGAAATAGATGCAAATCTACTTAAGAATGGGAGGTCAATTGGTAAGCAGTCCCATATTAGGGGAAAATGGGCTGTGATGACATCAATATGTGGTTAAGGTAGCAGTGCCACAAAAACCATCCTCCCCTGGTGTGGTGCACCAAACACAGCAGCACAGCATGCACATGGCAACACAGCAGTGTGACACTGTGCAGCAGTGCATCCCAGCTTTTTTACAACCACTCATGCCACTGCTCCTGACACCTGAGCCTCTGCCCCCATACATCTATGGGCTGCTCACCAGCTTCATCATGCCTGAGCCTCTACCTGTCAGGACATAATTATTTTTCTTTTCATTGTACAATTTCTTTCACTCTTATCACTCAAGATCTACATAATATATCTAATCTATACTTCTAAGATCTCTTGTGATTATTCATGACTCATCTCTGATTTGTCACCAGGCTGGTTACTATACAGACATGACTATATTTCCCACAGACACTTACAAAGCTTCTCACAGATGCTGTGCATTGCTTACTGATTCCTTTTCTCATGTTTACTATGGTTCTTACTTTGTATGCCTGCCCCAGAGTATTGCACATAGTTTGTGCACAAAGCTCATTCCTATATATACTATAGTTCCATAGCATGTATTCCTTAGCTTTATACATCTGGTGTTGAACTTTCTTGCATTTACTCTACTCTCTGTCTCATGTCTACTGTACTGTGTCATACTCTCAGTCACTATTTTACACATGGTCTGTGTGCAGTCTCAGCTTGTATTTATATCTGCAATTTTATACAACACTTCTGATGTTCTCTCTCTCATGTATGCCTGCAGTCTTGAGCACCAGTTTACTGGGAGCTCATCAGGTTATGGGCCCTGCCTGGCCTATGCAACTACTTCTTCTACTCATTGCCTTATATGCAATCCTCATCCTCATCTCCTATATCTGGTTCCCCTCTTCTACTAAGCACCAACACACACTCCTCACACTTTCCTCCAACTCTCACATCAATGACCATGAAGATGACAACCCCTGAATGATGGACTCTGGATGTACAAATCACATCACTCCCCACAAATCTGACTTCCACTCCCACTCCACCTCTCTTTGACAAATCATCATTGGTGATGGGTCTGCGATCTCATCTCTTGGTATTGGTACAATGGCATGCACTGCTTTTTGTTCAAACAACAGAACCACCTCTCTCTTTCCAATGTGCCTCACATGCCTAAAGCCAACCACCAATACCTCTCCATCAGTAACCTAGACATCCATGGGTTCATCATCACTCATGAAAACAAGATGTGCACTATATTGAAAATGGACTTGAATACTGCACAGGTTTTCTCCAAGAAGGGAACTATTGGCTTTGCCTGGACCCAACCACTGTCCTGAATGTGCTATCCTCATCTCCATCTGGCATCAGTGCTTGGGTCACCTCTCTCCCCAAGTCAATAAGCACATCTCAGACTCACAAGTCATAGGGTTTAAATTCTCTCCTACCATCTCATCTCACCCCTGCCAAGGTTGTGCACTTGGAAAGTAAACCAGAGCTCCCTTCTCTCCAAATCTCACAGCACTCAAGTACTGGACCTCATTCATTCTGACCTCATTGGTCCCATGCAACTTTCCTCCATCCAAGGCAATATATACTTTGCCACTGTCATTGATGATTCCTCTGGTTTTTGCATTGCCTATCCCTTACAATGTCAAGACCAACTAATCACTGCCTTTATCACCTATCTTGCCTGGGCAGAAAGCCAAACTGGGTGGTCCATCAAAAGCCTCAGAACAGATCACAGAGGTGAATATGTTGTTACATCATTAAACACTACTGTGCTAGAGAAGGGAATCACTCATCAATTCACTGTCCATTACTCCCCTCAGAAAAATGGTCATGCTGAATCATGGAACTGAATGCTTCTGGATTGCATGCTCCCCATGCTCCACCAAGCAGGTTTAACAGGAGCTTTCTAGGAACTAGCCTTATGAGCTGCAGTTCACACTTATAACAGGTCACCTATGCATTGTCTCTCATGGCAAATGCCACACTCAGTCTGGAACATGGGTGCCATTCCTGACATCTCTCATATCCAGGTTTTTGGTTGTTGTGCATACATCCATACTCCCTCCACCTTCTGAACCAAAGTTGGAACCTCACATCAAACCTATGATCTTCATTGGATATGAGCCAAGAGCACAAGGTTGGCATTTTTGGGATCCTCTAGCCCACAAGGTTGTGATCAGTTGTAATGCCATGTTTGATGAACTTGCTAAGAGTGGCCTATTGGATGGTCTTAGGGAAAGTTCACAATAACTATACCACTGGTAACACAAGGTAGTTGGTATGTGCTTGATATGCAAAGTAAATGTTCCTGATGATGATAAAGAGTGGGATCAACAAGATAGTGATGAGGATGATACTGCCAATGACTAAACAAGGATCCAGAGTGACAAATTTAGGATGTCTTAGTGATGCTTAGAGTGACTTAGAGATCTTAGACTTAGTTTCTTAGAGAATGACATGAGAAGATAGCAGGCTTAGATCAAGCACAGTATAGGAGAATCCCTAGACTGTGAGGTTGACAAGACTGGGGTTTAAGACTGCCAGGCTTTCAACTACTTATACAAAACTATGTTGACATCTCTTACTTACTAATCTCCTCCTTCCTTTTTTGTCATACTACTGTACACACACTTCAACTTGCACATACACACATACACACATTTGCCATGTATACATACCCTGGTCTGTGCACTACAGTAGATACTATAAGTAGACTGTAGTGCTGTCACACAACAATAAGAACTATTCTAGTTCCCTCTCTGCTTATGGCCTGTGTTTCACAAACTAGAGTCCTAAGAATAGTACAAGTAGTTAAGGTTCACAGATCAATGATGATTGTGCAGCAATCAACAAGATTATGTGACTAAAGATGTGTCCATAGTGAACCAAGTAAATAGCCACAGGCATGAGTGAAATGAGAGGTAAACAAAGACAAATAAAGATGAAATGAAGTGAGTCCTTGCTAACTGTATAGTAGTAGTCCTTAGCAAGTAAATATTATAATAAGTAAAGAAAAGATAAAAGATGATATGCCTTATAGTACTTGGAGCTAAGCTCACACTTGTAGTAATAATACTACACTTTACTAGTAAGTAAGATAAGAAAAAAGAAAAAAAAAAGAAAGAAACATGTTATGAGGTGCCAAAGCAAGTGCCTTGTAACAGGTAATGTGCAAGAGGAGAACTAGAAGGGTTCTTATTCTTTGTAGTCAAATGTACTACTCTTTTCTATAGTAAGTGTCTAGAGGGCACAGACCATAGTGCTCAACCTTGTAGTATGTGTGTATGTGTATGTGTGTATTTGGCAGTGGAAGATGAGATAGGAAGGAGTAGCTTAGTAACATAAATGATGCATCAATACCTGTTATGAGGCACTTGCCTTGGCACCTTTTCCTTTTTCCTTTTTTCTTACTTACTATAAGTGTAGTATTAACTACAGTTGTTGAGCTTAGCTCCTACTTATAGTAAAGACACACACTTTTCCTTTATAGTACTTTAGTATTTACATACTAGAGTGTGAGCTTAGCTCCAAGTACTATAAAGCATCTTCCTTTTGTCTTTATCTTTATTTATTTATTTATTTACATTTACTTACTCAGGACTATTACTATACAATTAGCAAGGACTTGTCTCCTATCACCCCTATTTATCTTTGTTTACCTCTCATTCATCTCACACTTGTGGCTACATTTTACTTTAGCTTACTATGGATGCAACTAAGGTCACATGATCTTGTTGATTGCTGCACAATTATTGTTGATCAGTGAACCTTATTTACATTTACTATTCTTAGAACTCCAGTTTTGTATAAGTAGTTGAAAGCCTGGTGGTCTTAAACCCCAGGCTTGTCAACTTCACAATCTAGGGATTCTCCTATACTGCACTTGATCTAAGCTTGCTAACAATCTTGCTTCATTCTTTAGGAACTAAGTCTAAGATCTCTAAGTCACCCTCAGTCTCACTAAGACATCCTAAACTTGTCACTCTGGATCCTTGTCTAGTCATCAGTGGTATCATCCTCATCACTATCTCATTGATCCCTCTCTTCATTGTCATCAGGAACACTTCTCATGCTTATCAAGTGCATATCCACTACCTTGTTACTATGAGACCGGAGTCTGCATATATCCCTAAAGGCAGGAGACTGGGCGCACTCAACTAATGATCACTCAAAAGAAGAGGAAATCCAGCCATAACTAGCTGGAGTGTATTCAACTATACTACAGCTATCTATATACTCTATGAGAAGGCGCATGGACCAGCACCACTACTCTAGGGCAGACGCTACAGTACAATACCACAGTAAGCTATGGTACCATGCAGCTTCATCATGGTATGACCTCATAGTCTAGAATGTAGCAACAGTAAGTGATCTAAGATAAAAGATAAGATGATAAGATAGAAGAATGATATAAGATCATCTTATCTAATCAGATCAAAGGAAAACAATAAATGAAAATGAAAAGAATAAAGAGATAAATGTGCCAATAAATCAACGCCTGACAGTTACCAGGGGTACCATTATAGCAAACCTTCCCTAAGACCATCCATTAGGCCACTCTTAGCAGGTTCATGGATCAATGATGATTGTGCAGCAATCAACAAGATCACATGACCTAAGATGCATCCATGAAATATAGTAAGTGGCTCAGCCACCAACATGAAGTGAATGAGAGGTAAACAAAGATAAACAAAGACAAGATGGGATGCATCCTTGCTAATTGTATAATAATAGTCCTTAGCAAGTAAATGTAAATAAATGAAGAAAGATAAAAGGAAAAAGGATAAGTCTTTATAGTACTTGGAGCCAAGCTCACACTTAAGTATGTAAATACTTAAGTACTATAAAGAGAAAAGGAAATGAGTCCTTACTATAAGTTGGAGCTAAGCTCATGGCTGTAGTTAATACTACACTTATAGTAAGTAAAATAAAAGAAAGAAAGAAAGAAAGAAAGAAAGAAAACTGTTATGAGGTGCCAAAGCAAGTGCCTCATAATAGTTGGTCTCTTTGTTGAGATCACCATTGAGGAAGGCAGACTTAACATCCATTGAGTGGACCTCCCAATCTTCCAAGGCAGCAATGGTGAGGAGGGTGCATAGAGATTCAAAGTGAGTGACTGGTGAAAACATTTCAGTGTAATTGACTCCATGGATCTGGGTATACCCTTTGGCTACAAGCCTAGCTTTGTATTGACCATCTGATTTCCTCTTAGAGACCCATTTATTCCCAACTAAGTTGTGTCCCAGGGGAAGGTTGACTAGGTCCCATGTGCACAGTTCATGCAGTGATTGCAGTTCATCTTTGCATGTGGAGGTCCAGGCATCAGAGTCAGGACTGGACAGGGCTTGTTTAAGTGTGAGTGGATCATGCAAGATGGTGTGGGAGAGAATCATGGAGATTGAAGACTGTGTTGTGGTGAAGATGTTGTCATTGTTGGGATTGCCAGACCCCCCCTTGCTGAGGATGTTGATGAATTCATGAGGACCATAGGCACTGTCCCAAAAATGGTTAGGGTGGTGGGTGAGGCACTGTGAGTGGTGTATGACCAGTATGTCATCATCCACCAGGGCCACATGCATCTACTTGTGGCCCATCACATGGTGAGGAGAGGCATATTGAAATTCCCTTTTGGTCCTTCACCACATGGTTACCTTGTGTTAGTTTACTCACACACTCTGTCATACATGGTTTGGCACATGCCTTAGGGCATTTTTCTCCTGGTCTGTGCACCATGTAGTTAGGTACTTAGGGTCTGTGTCTGGGACACTATCTTACAGTTGATTCTCTACATCACTCCCTCATGGATTTAGCCACACTCCTTGTCTACTGTTACTTCCTAATCCTGATCTTGCTCTTTGCCCTTTTGCGCCTTCTACCTGTGCTCTACCCACTGTCTCCTTTCAGACCTCCTTGAGTGGAGTGTTCTGGGCCTCAAGGACCATTGCACTGTTCATTGTACTTTCAACAAGGCATGCCAATGTGGAGTGGCTGCAGGCACAGCAGGGTCAGTGTGATGCATGCACTGTGCATGAACACATGGAGGCACAACTGTGGGGGCTGCAGCATGCAGAGGTGTACCAGGGGGAGTCAGAGCAGCAGGCAGGGGCAGGGACACAGGCAAAGAAGAAGGCACTGCTGGAGCTTGTGGTGGAGCAGGAGGAGGTGCTGGCAGCAGAGCAGGAGAAGGCTGTGGATGGTAGGTGTCATCATCAGCACCATTGTCAGAGTCACTGTTGTCAGCAGCAGGGGATGATGGAGGAAAATGATGAGGACAGTGGGTGAGGAAGTGGAGTCAATGGCAGGGAAGACACCTTCCTTGAAGGTAGTGTCACAACTGACTACTTGCCTCCAGGAGAGCTTGTCCCAGAAGAGCCACCCTTTGGTGCTGGAATCATACCAAATGAAGATCATGGTGCAAGATTTGTGTCCAACTTGGTTTGCTGATTGTCAGGAGTTTTAACCCAGGCATGGCAGCCAAAGACATGCAAGTGGGACACATCAGGAGGCAAAGGGCCAGGTTGCCAGTGGGCAGTCAGTGTGAACCAACCAAGGCAACAAGCTGGGGAAAGATTGTAGGTGTGGACTCCTGTGTGGATGGCATACTCCCAGAAGCCTGGTGACAGCCCCAACCAGTGGAGGAGGGACAAGGCATGGTCCAGAATGGACCAATTCCATTGCTTGGCACATCCATTCTGCTGAGGTGAGTACAGAACTGTGTGCTGATGTTCAATCCCCTTCAACAAAAGAAGCTGACTGATGGCATTGTTGATGTACTCCCCCCTTGGTCTGTATGCAGGACATGCAGCCAATGCTGGAAGCAGTTGTGAACCCAGGTGAGGTAATGGTCAAGGACCAACTGCAACTGGTCCTTCTGTTTGATGGGGTACATGACACTGAAACTGGAGAAATCATCAAGGAAGGTGGCAAAGTAGACATTACTGGAGGAGACAGATGCAGTCTTGATTGGGCCAACAAGATTGGAGTGAACCAGGTCCAGTGGAGTGGTAGCCCAAGACCACAATACACAAAAAGGCAGGCAAGGTGACTTGCCAAGGAGACAACCCATGCAAAGAGGTAACAAGGAGTTGGTGGGAGGTGAGATGAAGCTGGATAGCTGGGAAGGCTGAATCTGAGACACAACAGACTCAGAGAGATGGCCAAGACATTTGTGCCAGAGATGAGGAGAGGGAGTGGCAATCATTTGGAGACAAGCACTAGGACTCAGGAGCACTAGGACTCAGGTTGACCCAGTAGGTTCCACCTGTGAGGTGGCTGACACAGAGGTGTTGTGTGGTTTGACTGATGATGCACAACCCTCCTTCATAGACAACACAGAACCCAAGTTGATCAAGCTTGCTGACCAACAGGAAGCAGCCTGAAGCACTGGGGATGTGAAGGACATCAGACAGGAGGATGGAGATAACTGCTTCATCTGGCAGAGTATGCTGCATGGAACTCTCCCCAGATCTAATGCACACAATGGAAGAATCATCTCCAACCATAATGGACCAGAGGGACATCAACTGATAGGAGGATAAGTCACTCCAGTGTGGAGTGATGTGGTCTGTACAACCAGAGTCCAGCATCCACAAGCTGGACTCCCTGCCATAGAGACAAGTGTCAACTCTGGAACCAGAGGACAAGGTATTTGCACTAGCTCCTCCTGTGTCATACCCCTTTTTGTCCTTATCCTTCACAAGCCTGGCTTTCACATCAGCAGGTATCCCATGCAGCATCCAACAAGAGTTGACCATATGGTTGCAACATTTGCGGTGAGAGAAAAACACCCCATTGCAGTGGCTGGTTGTGGTCAGGGGCATGTGCTGGAAGGTGGAGAGGGTGGTCCTTGGTTTGGTATGTGCTTCTTCATCAAGGATGCATCTGCAAATGGTGGAGACTGACAGTGTGGTGAGGTCTGTACTTCTGAGGACTGCAGTGGCAAGGCTTCCCCAGGATGGTGGTAGTGCATATAGAAGGATGAAGCACATGTGATGGGGACACCAGATGTGACTAGGTGATTGTCAGAATGTACTTATTTTTCTTTTCATTTTACGATTTCTTTTATCCTTATCGCTCAAGATCTACATGAGATATCTTATCTCATCTTATCTGATCATCAGTAGATCTTATCGCGATTATCTATGACACATATCCATTTAGTCACCGGGCTGCTTACTATACAATTATGACTACAATTCCCACAGACACTTACTGATACAGTGCAATACTGCGTATTGCTTACTGATACTTCTCACAGATGCTGTGCATCTTATTTACATACACCTGCCCTACAGTGACAGCACATGGTCTGTGCACCAATTCCTGTAGTATGTAAAGACTCTCATGTAGTAGATAGTTCTTTAGCTTTATACATCTGAGATATCCGCTATACAGCGTGACTCATCTAAGGTGTATTGTCTCCTCCCTTGCCAATTCCCCTCTCTTTCAGTTGTGACCTCACTGTCCTAGCGTGCACCTCACAGTGATCATGTGCCATCAGTAAGGCATTGATTTGGGGAGTAAGAGGTGAGCCAATGTCATATTTGCTGGTGAATAGAGACTGGAAATCAACAAATGCAGCAATGGCTGACTGCACACCACAGGTGGCTAATGATAAAACTGGGCAGCACAGCAAGGGAAGCAAACACCATGACATAGAACTGATAAGTGTAGAGCCCAAAGGCCATTATAGCAAGAAAAAAGGCTACAGCCTTGGTAAGACAGAGCAGAGGGCCTTAAGACCACATCTGTAAGAGAAGAGAAGATGTGTACCAGATGGTAGAGGGTACACAGAAGAAAGAGAGAGCTGCATAGAGCAGGTATGTCAGAAGAGAGCTAAGAGAGTGGAAGAGAGATACTCACCTCAGCACATGCAGAAGTGCTGAGGTGAGACAAAGACAAGGTAAAGAAGATATAGTAAGAGCAAGATAGAGTTTAAGAGGAGCTCAAATGATAAAGAGAAAAGAAATACCAATAAGATGAGATAGAGATAAGTATATTTAATAAGTAAACAGTGTGATCAGCATCATAAGGTAATGAAAAATCAACAGCTAATAGATTCTCCCAGGCAGTTCTGGAAGTTATTGTGTTGCTTGTGATTAATGAGCACCACTGATCACCACATGCCATGGAGATAACAGCTTTTGTGGTATCATTGTCATCCTGCCATTTATTGAGTTTGGCCCAGTTGGTGATGATGACAGTGGGGAGTCCTCCAGCAATGGGAGTGGTGCTGGTGAGTACAATAGGTGCAACCTTTGAGACAGTATACCAAATTCCCATGATGATGAGAGCTGACTTTACAGCATTTGCCCATTTTCAATATGTGTTGGTGCCTTCTAGGGTGACATTAATTTTTGGGATGGACATGGAGTGTGTGTTGGAGATGAGAGTGATGAGGGTGATAAAGAGTATGAGTGAGGGAGTTGTGTTGAGAGATGTGAGAACATGAAAGAGGTAGATGCAGATGACCTGGGCAGGGCCCATAACCTGTTGAGCACAGGCCATGTGCAAGAGGAGAACTAGAAGAGTTCTTATTCTTTGTAGTCAAATGTACTATGTACCACTCTTTTATAGTATATCACTGAATTTCTTCTCTATAAAGCAGCATCTGGATACAATGATGGAGCACTCACCACATTGTTCAAGAAAGGGATGAACTGCCCTCTTCTCCAGTCCTGCTATAAAGGGACACCTAATCCTGCCAATTTAGACAGTTGGTTTAAATGAGCATGAACAAGAGCATACACATGGCAAGACATGCAAATTTTTGAAATGACTTGGGGATGAAAACAACAACAAGGACCTCAACAATCCTTTGGATGACCTCAAGGACAGCAGTGAGATTCCACTCATTGGGAGTTTACTACAACTGCTGCTCCTATGGGGGAACCAATGGATGTTGATCAGGCAAGAGGACCATGCCCTCATCTTTGTTTCAATTGCAGAAAAGAAGGACATCTTGCAAGAAACTGTCCAGAACCAAGACATCCTCAAGGACAGCAAAGAAGGGGGAATGTGAGGACCCTTCAGGAGATGTGTGCACTGAATGAGGCAGACTTCTTGGCTGAGATGCAGAAGGAGTTTCAGGCATGTGGTCTTCAACTAAATGATCTGTATAGCTCAAAGAGTGGAGCACCACAGTCAGGTTTTGGGTTGGACAGGAATTGAGCACAAGTTTGCTGTCCTACAATAGGTTTTCTATGCTTCAGACTGATGACATGGACATTGATCATCTCAATGCTTGTATTTACATTTATTTAACATGCATTGTTCCATCTTGCTCTCAGTCCAAGGTGAAGCCTCAAGTGCAAAAGGTTATTCCTCCTTTGAAGAAAAAGGAATATGTCAGGATGTTCAACATCACAAAATTCCCTGAATTAAAAATCACAATCAAAACAGTGGATAGTGGATAGTGGAGATACTCTTGAAATAGACACACTACTAGATTCAGGAGCCACAGGATTATATGTCAACAAAGAATTCATAAAGAAAGACAATCTAAACACAAAACAACTTGCACATCCAATTCCTGTGTACAATGTTGATGGATCATTAAACCACAGAGGATCTATTGAAGAAATGATTGATTTCATCACATCTATTGATGGCCATGCTGAGTGTGCTACTTTTGCAGTCTGTAACTTGTGCAAGAAGAATCTCATTGTTGGTGAATCATGGTTGAAAATCCATAACCCTGAAATTGATTGGTCACAGGGAAAAATACATTTCACCAGATGCCCTTGCAGATGTGAAGTATGTCTCAAAGCTGATAGACAAGTATGGAAGTCAAACAAGAAGTTGATGAAACAGCAAACTTGTGAAATACATGAAGAAGCTGAAGAATGAATCACTGGTGAAGAAAAGGATGATAGGATATTGATGGTCATGGTCAATCAAAAGGAAATGGAGGCAGCCAGTCAAAATATTAGCCAAGACATTGCCATCAAGGCAGAAAAGAAGAAATTAAAGAAGATGTTTGAAGACATCATACCTGTAGCATATCATCACTTCAAACAAGTCTTTGACAAGGATGCTTTTGACACATTACCTCCGAGATGTTCATGGGATTATGCTATTGAACTTAAACCAGGAGCAAAACCATCTACTGGTAAAGTCTACAATCTCTCTTTGGACAAACAAAAACAATTGGAGTTATTCATTGAAGAAAACTTGAAAAGTTGTATTTGTCCTTCTAAATCTCCAATGGCATCACCTTTCTTTTTATCAAGAAGAAATCTGGAGAATTATGACCTGTTCAAGATTATTGCAAGCTCAATGACATGACAATCAAGAATGGCTATCCACTTCCTCTTATTTCAGAATTAATTGATTGTCTTTGAGGCACATGGTATTTTACCAAGATGGATGTCTGCTGGGGATATAACAATGTCAGAATCAAAGATGGTGACAAATGGAGGGCTGCCTTCATCACTAACAAGGGTTTATTTGAACCTCTTGTTATGTTCTTTGGCCTCTGTAATAGCCCTGCCACATTCCAAATGATGATGAACCACCTGTTCTGTGGCCTCATCTCCAGAGGAGTTGTTGTGGTGTATATAGATGACATCTTAATTTTCACAGCAACATTGGAGGAGCATCAGAAGGTCACACACAGGAAGTACTCCAAATACTTGTAGATAACAAGCTTTATCTCAAACCAGAGAAATGCAAGTTTGAACAAATGTCTATCAACTTCCTTGGCCTGCAAATCTCCTTTGACAAAATCATGATGGATTCAGTCAAGGTACAGGGTATCAAAGACTGGCCAATTCCACAAAACCTTCATGACATTTGCTCATTTTTGGGTTTCTGCAACTTTTATCATTGTTTTATTCTTGGATTCTCCAATATTGCTAAACCCTTGAATGAACTTATGCAGAAGGACATCAAGTGGTATTGGAATGAAGAACAGCAATTGGCCTTCACTTGTTCACAAGATGCTGTATGTTCTGAACCAGATGAGCAGTATCTGTTCAGAGTTGAAGCAGGTAGTTCTGGTTATGCTACTGGTGCAGTTCTTTCACAGCTTCAACAGGATAACAAGTGGCACCCATTTGCTTACCTCAGTAAGTGTTTATCTCCTGCTGAGCATAATTATGACATCTATGACAAGGAGATGTTGGCCATCATCCATGCTTTGGAAACATGGAGTCACTATCTTGAAGGTTCTATTCACCCTGTTCAAGTGATCACTGACCACAAGAACTTGGAATACTTCATGACAGCTCAGAAGCTCAATCATCATCAAGCTTGTTGGTCATTATATTTGTCTCATTTCTAGATAAACATGATTCACAAGCCTGGTGCTACTGATGTTTGCCCTGATCTCCTCTTGAGACATTCAGACCATAAGAAGGGGGGGTAGACAATGACAACAAGAACATCATATCGTTCAAACCAGAATTTTTCAAACACAAAATTTCACTTGCAGCAATGAGCTCTCCTATTGTGAAGAAGATTATGGACCATCAGAAAGACAACCATGACTACATCATATGGGACAAGTTGGATGCAGACTTGAGGAAAACTGCATTATTTGCACAATGGAATGAAGATGAAAAGAAGATGCTCTATTATGATGGGAAACTCTATGTTCCAGAAACATGTTATGCAGATCTGATGAAGACTTGTCATGACTTGCCAATTGTAGGACATCCCAGTTACAGGAAAGCTTTGGAGATCATTCATTGATATTTCTGGTTCCCAAACATGGCATCTTATGTAGAGAAGTATATCAAGGGATGTAACTTATGCCAAAGGACAAAGACTTTCCCTCCAAAACCACAAGGAGAGTTAATGCCTAACAAAATCCCATCACAACTTTGGCAGATTATCTCTACAGATCTTATCATCAAATTGCCTGAAAGCCAAGGCAATGACTCCATACTCATGGTCATGGATCATTTTACCAAGATGATTCATGCAATTCCAACCACAGAGACAATCACTGCAGAAGGAGTAGCACACCTTATGAGAGATCATGGTTGGAAACATCATGATCTTCCAGAGGAGGTGTTATCAGATCAAGGACCACAATTTGCATCACAAGTAATGTGTGAACTCAATCATTTGTTGGGGATTCAAACTGCTACATCTACCATCTACAGCTTATCATCCTCAAACTGATGGACAAACAGAACAGATAAATCAAGAAATAGAGTAATACTTCTGTCTGTTCATCAATCATCAACAAAATGATTGGGCAAGCTGGCTACCGATGACAGAGTTTGCCTACAATAATTGTGTTCATTCAGCAACCAAATATTCACCATTTATGCTGAATCATGGACAAGATCCAAGAATGGGCCATGAACATCATGCATCTACTAAAATTGATTCCATTGACAAATTTGTAGCAGGGCTCAAATGCATCAGAGAGGATACAGAAGTTTTGTTGAAGAAGGCAGCCAAAGACATGAAGAAGTTTTATGAAGAACATCAAGGCAAAATTCCCATTTATGCTATTGGAGATAAAGCTTGGCTTGAAGCTACCAATATCAATACAGGCAGACCAATGAATAAATTGGATCATAAACATCTTGGACCTTATGAAGTACCTGAAGTACTTTTGAACAATGTGTATCATCTTAAACTCCGAAAGACAATGAAAATTCTTCCTGTCTTTCATGTCACTAAACTTCAACCTTTCATCAAAGACATTATCATTGAATGAGAAGTTCATCCTCCCCCTCCTGCCATCATCATGAATGGTGTCAAAGAATATGAAGTTGAGGAAATTCTCAATAGTTGTCTTCATTATGGTAAAGTTCAATATCTGGTTAAATGGAAGGACTACCCAGCAGAAGAGAATCTGCTTCAGTATTGATGGAAGATGTTCCTGATATGCTCAAGAGGTACCATACAGAGAATCCTCAAGTGGTACATTTGGTAGCCATTTACTCCCTTTACCAGACTTGAATATTCACCAGAGTTGATGGCTCAACCACATTACACTCAATGTATTCTTGAAGACACCCATCCATATGCAACCACCTCTTTATGATGGATATGAAACCATTCCATTTGACATGACAGTAGAAGATGATGATTTCTCAGAAGATGATGATGGAGTTGTAACTCCCAAATCATATGAAGATTTAAAAGGATTACCTAAATCTTCCTCTATCATTCCTCTATCTCTGTCACTCTTTGCTGGTATTCCTTTCAAATCAATGGAAGGAGAAGATGAAGATATCTGTCATGCTTGCTCCACCTCATTTTTCATCTGTTGAGATGTCTCACCTTAAGAAGGGGGTATTTGTCAGGCTGCTATTATTTCTCTTCATTTTTCCTATTTTCCTTATGTCTCTATTGCTACAGATCTTACAATTACTCTTGATCTATCAAAGTGATTCTCACAGTAATGCTTTCCTTTTGTGCATCTTTATCAGCTGATGACATGCCAGTTGTCTGATCTCTGATCAGTGTCAGGATCGTCAAGCCTACGGCGGCAGCCCGTAGCGCGAGACCTACTCGGATCCGACTTATCCCTGCTCTCCTTTGGAGAGGCTTAC
>QLPN01001010.1:35717-69653 GCA_003314395.1 Albatrellus ellisii
AAGCTGGGGTCTATTCGTCTAGCTACCTATCTACTTATAGTACTGGAACGCGCGCACGGACCAGGCGCAGTACTGAAGGGCAGGTCAACAGTAACTAGAAGCACAGCAAGTGTGGGAGTACGGCTGACAGATGCGCAGCATCTGTGGGAACGATCCCCGAGATGACCGTAACGACAGTAAGTAAGATATCTAATAAGATGAGATAAAAGATAAGATGAAGATCTTATCTTATCAGATGATCTAAAGAGAAACATAAAAGAAAGTAAAAGAAATAATAAGTATAACGGTAGGGAATAAAGTCAGCGGTAGGAGTCTGACAATCAGCCCAATTACAAAGTACTTATGACTCTTTTTCTCACTATTACTGCAGATGCTCACTCAGCTTTCTCATGACTGCTGCAGAATATCACTAATTATTCCCACACTTACTGCAGACATCAGTCACCCTCTTTCTGATTGGTTGTTATTATTATCTCTACTGCACAGCCTTTGCTAGTTCATATGTCTGCCCTAGAGTACAGTACTATATATACTATATGACTCCTAGCATTTATTCCCCATTTCTCTTTCTTCTCTTACTTTACACTGAATATATCTGGGATATCCACTAGTCCAAGCACAATTGTCCTTTTGTTTATTTAGCTCTTCCTCAGTTGTTCAGCTTCAACACAGCATCAGCCTCACAAGTGATAAGGTCATCAAAGAGGGCATTCATCATAGATTGGAACATAGCTGGGGAATTCTGGAGACCAAAGAACATTATGGTTGGTTCCCATAGTTTTCCATCAGCTATGAATGTGGCTTTGTGTTTGTCACCTTCTTTGATGCATATGTTATTATATCCCCATCTGAGGTCAATTTTGGTGAAGATCATAGTGCCTTTGAGTTTGTCTATAAGTTCAGGAATAAGTGGTAATGGATATTTGTTGGCAATGGTTCTTTCATTTAATCTCTGATAATCTTGACAGGGATGCAATTTGCCATCTTTTTTGCCAATGAAGAAAAAAGGGGCCACCCATGGAGAGTTTGATGGGGGGATATACCCCTTTTTGCTGTTTTCAGATATGAGCATGTGAAGCACTTCTCTTTGTTTATTGTCAATGGGATATACTTTTCCAGCAAATGGTTCTTGTTAAAATGCAGGCAATAAGGCAAACAATAGATATGTCATAGTGAGATCAATGGTAAGCTTATAGCCACACAAAGAGGAAGAGCTACTAAAGGACTATGGTCCAAAGGTAGAAGACCATCTGTAAGATAAGAGATGTGTACCAGATGGTAGAGGGTACACAGAAGAAAGAGAGAGCTGCATAGAGCAGGTATGTCAGAAGAGAGCTAAGAGAGTAGAAGAGATACCCACCCCAGCACATGCAGAAGTGCTGAGGTGGTATGATGACAAGGTAAGAAAGATATAGTGGGGGCACAATATGTGAAACACAGGCCATACACACAGAGGGAACTAGAAATAGTTCTTGTTGGTACTGTTGACTATACAGACTACTTATAGTAAGTATAGTAGTGCATTGACCATAGAAGTATGGATGATGAAAGTGTGTAAGTGTGTGTGCCTGTGTATGCATGTGTGTACAGTAGCTAATCAAAAGCGGAAGGAGGTGGTTAGTCAGCATATGATTGTCAACACCCCCCCTTACTGGGAGCACATTCTATAAGTCCAAGACCAGAGTGATGAAGGGAGAAGAGAGGAAGAGAAATGGTTTTGTTAGAATGTCAGCAGTGATGGAAGAAGAAGGGAGACATTGGATGGACATGGCTTTGGTGGAGAGGCATTCATGGATATAGTAGTGTCAGATATCTATGTGTTTTGTACCATGAATGATGACAGGATTAGTCACTATGTCGATAGAGCCTTTGTTGTCCCCATATAGTAGCAAAGGAAAAGAAAAACCAAAACCTATTTCCTGAAGCAACAAATGCAACCACATCCCTTGTGCAGTGGTTTGAGATAGTGACATGTATTCTGCTTCCATTGATGACAGTGATACCATGTATTGCTTTCTTGAGGACCAGGCAATGGCTCCTCCTCCCAATAGGAATGCATATGCCCCAACTGATTTCCTGTCATCTTGATCAGCAGTCCAATTGGAGTCTGAGTAACCAACCACTCCTGTCCCTTGGCTACCATCATACCATATGTGTAAGTGGATAGTGCCTTTAAGGTACCACAGAATGTGTCACACAAGGGTTAGGTGAGTGGGTGGTGGATTAGAAAGGAACTGTGATAGCTTCATGACAGTGAAGGCAATGTCAGGCCATGAGATGATGGCAGCCTAGAGTAGAGACCCTATTAGCTGCTGGTAATCACTGCAGAGTAAGGTTGGGGCAAAGTAGTCTGCATTGGCTTTAGTGAGTATGGCACCTGGTGGTAGAGGAGTAGTCATTGCATTGCAGTCTTCTAGATGGAAGTGATCAAGGAGATCACCAATGTACACTTCTTGGTCAATGTACAGGGTATGTGTGGTGTGATGTGAAGACCCAGATATAATTTGATTTCTCCTAGATCCATCATTTCAAAGATGGACTTGAGAACAGCCTTGCAGTGCTCTACTTCCTCAAGCAATCCCCCTAGGATGGTGATGTCATCTACATATAAAACAATGATGAGGGGCTGAGAAGATGAGGTTGAGACATAAATCCCAGAGTCAGATAGGGTGCAGGTGAATGATAAATTGAGTAGGGCACCATGCATTTTGTGATGCCATTGGTGTGATGCTTGTTTTAAGCCATAGATAGCCTTTGATAGGTGGCATACCTTCCCTTCTGTTCCTGGGACTATGAAACCATGTGGTTGATTCATGTAGATTTTGTCATCAAGGTTGGCATTGAGAAATGCAGACTTGACATCCATAGAGTGGACTTCCCAATCTTCTAGAGTGGCTATGGCAAGTAGTGTACAAAGAGACTCAGAATGTGTGACAGGAGAGAATGTTTCAGTATAATTGATGCCATGGATTTGGGTATAGCCTTTTGTGACCAAGCATGCTTTGTAGTGGCTGTCAGCTTTGTGTTTAAACACTGATTTGTTTTCTGCCAGATTGTGCCCTGGTGGGAGGTCTATGAGGTCCCAGGTATGGAGTTTCTCTAGTGATGCAAGTTCTTCATTGCAGGCTGAGTGCCAGTGGTCATTATCAGTGCCAGAGAGTGCTTGCTTGAGAGTAAGTGGATTGTGCAAGACAGTGTGGGAGAGATTGAATGACCACCTTGTAACATGGTGAAAACATCATTGCTGTCATCAGACCCACCCTTGCCAAGGATGTCCATGAAGGTGCAAGGACCATAGGAGCTGTCAGCAAAATGAGTGGGATGACACCCAATATGCTGGGAGCAATGCAAAGTAGGTGTGTTTTCATCAACCAGCACCACATGGGGCTCACAAGAACTGGGGGAGGTGTGCCCCTGCCAGCACAGCAGAGAAGGAGGGATGTTGTCAACCCAAACAATATGCTGGGCATGAATGTGAGGTGGCATGGCTGATGGGTCAGAGGACTGAGGTGGAGTGACAGGGATGGGAGCTGCAGAGACAGGCATGGATCAGGCATGTCTGGAACAACAATGGGCACATCAGTGGGGACCACAGCTGGTGCACCATGAGGAGTGAGAGGAGGCACAGTGGGGAGAGTGCTGGTGTCCAGGTCAGGCAGACCACCAGCATCCAAGCTGCCATCACTGGAGGAACTGTCATCATCATCAACAATGACAGGAGGACAAGCAGGCAGTGGGAAGAGGTTGTGCATGGTTGGATGAAAGACAGATTCAACTGCCAGGAACACATCCTCTTCAAACATGGTGTTGCAACTGACAATGGTCTTCCATCAGGCAGTGTCCCAGAAAACCCAGCCTTTCATGCCAGTTTCAAACCCTATGAAGGTGAGAGGATGAGACCATGCCCCCAGCTTTGGGTGCTGATGATTGGGAGTCTTCACCCAGGCACAACACCTGAACATGTGAAGGTGTGATATGTCCAGAGGAGATGCATTAGGCACCCAGAGTGAGAGAGGTGTTTGCCAGCCCAGCCACTTAGTGGGAGAGAGATTGTACATATGAATGGCAGTCTTGACAGCGAGTTCCCAAAAGCCCAGGGAAAGACCAGAGCAATGAAGCAAAGAGAGCACCTGGTCAAGGATGGTATGGTTCCAACACTCAGTGCAGCTGTTTTGTTGTAGTGAATAGGGAACAGTACACTGGTAAGTGATTCCCCACACAGCAAGGATGTCAGAGACCCAGGCATTAACGTACTCACCATCATGGTCAGACTGTAAGGTCAGTGGCCAACACCCAAAAAGTGCATGGGCACAGGCAAGGTAGTGTTCCAGGACCAGCAACAACTGGTCTTTGGTGTGTAGAGGATACACAACCCCAAAACTGGTGTGATCATTGAGGAATGTGGTGAAATAGACATTTCCAGACCCAACAGATGCAGTGCCAACAGCCCTGACCAAGTCACTGTGGACAAGACCAAGCATTTTGGTGGCACATGTGTGGGAGAGATGAAACAGAGAGTGAGGGAACTTGCCTTGGAGGCAACCAGTGCAGGGCAAAGAAGATGTGAGTCCAGAAGGTGGAGTAAAGCTGGTCAGCTGAGAAGGGCTGATGTGGTGAACCACTTCTTTGGACAAGTGTCCTAGTTGTTTGTGCCAGAGGCATATGGTGGGAGACACAACAGAGTGGAGGGTGGTCAGAGCAAGGAGATCTACCAAGTATGTTCCATTCTGCAGTTGTCCAATGCTGAACAGTCATCCTGTGTGAGAGATGGAGCAGGTGCCTCCATTGAAGGCAATGTGAAAGCCAAGGTTGGCAAGCTTGCTGATGGAGAGGAATTGTCCCAACACACCTGGTATGTTCAGGACATTGGAAAGTGATATTGAGACTTCAGATCAATCCAGCAGTATATGTCAATGACTGCAGGAGCCTTTTCCAATGCATGGGGTAGAGGCACCATTCCCTACAGTGACACTTCACAGGGTGGTTTCAACATAGGGGTTGAGATCCATTTGGTGGGGTGTGATGTGATCTGTACAACTGGAATCCAACATCCAGGCAGTGGTCCCACCAACATAGTAACACACATCAAATACAGAAGCAGAGGTAACAGATGAAGACATGGTGTTAATACTAGGTGCAGGATCTGGTCTGTCTTTGTTCCTATCAAGCCTTGCCTTTACATCCTCTGGCATCCCATGCAATGCCCAACAACTCTCTACCATGTGGTTTTTCTTCCTGCAGTGAGTACAAAACTTCCTATTGCATCGTTGAGTCATGTGTGGAGCTTGGAATGCAGAGAGGGCTGACTGTGGCTTCAAGTGTGCTTCTTCATCAATGATGCATCCTCATATGACTCCTAGGTTTAGCTGGAGGATGCTAGGATGGAAGAGGAGAAGTGCCCCCAGGAAGGGGGGAGAGCATTGAGGAGGATGAAGCACATTTGCTGTTCAGTGACTTCAATTCTGGAGTTCACAAGGTGTTCCTGTGCAACAAGAAGCATGTCAATTTGGGGTGTGCAAGGTGAGTGTATGTCATATTTGCATGTCATGAGTGATTGAAAGTGAACAAATACTGCTACTGCTGTTTGCTTCCCATAGACTCCTTTCAGCAGAGCCCAAGCTCAATTCACATGAACTGAGTCAGAGCCAATGATACTTGTGGGTTGCATGCTGCAGTGCATCAAGATGATGGCCTTCACTATCTCATCATTGTCTTTCCATAACTGTACTTCTTCTGCATTGGTGATTGTAATGATAGGCAGACCTCCTTCTACATCCTGTGTTGATGTGAGAGGGGTGACTTCTGGTTTCGATATAGTGTACCAAACACCCATGATGATGAGGGCAGACTTTACAATGTTTGCCCATTGGTGGTAATTGTCAGAGCTTTTGAGGATGATGTTTATCTTTGGGACAGAGACTGCATGAGAGGAGTGGATGAGGTGGAGTAAGATGGGGGTGAGGAACATGCAAGGAGAGTGAGAGAGGGTTGTTAACCCAAGTGTGAGTGAAGAGAGAAGAGTTGTGCAGATGACCCAGGCAGGGCTCATAACCTGTGAAACACAGGCCATATGCATGGAGGGAACTAGAAATAGTTCTTGTTGGTATTGTTGACTATACAGACTACTTATACTAAGTATAGTAGCACACAGACCATAGAAGTATGGATGATGAAAGTGTGTAAGTGTGTGTGCCCATGTATGCATGTGTGTACAGTAGCTAATCAAAAGAGGAAGGAGGTGGTTAGTCAGCATATGATTGTCAACACAATAGAGTTATAGAGGAGCCCAAACCATAAAGAGAAAAGAGATAAGGATGTGTAAGTATGTCCAGCATCCTAAGATAGGTAAAAATCAAGAGTTCTATTCTGGGTTTCAGGATGATTGTATGATCCCATCAGTGGCATTTGGGTAATTGAGTAGAAGCTGTGTGTGCAGGCAAGGACAAACAAGGTGATCAGATAAAAAATTCCCAAAGGGAAAGAGGCTACAGGCATATCTGCAGACAAAGAGGAAGTGAATGCAATGGCAATGCAACACAACATAGCAAGGGAGACAGCTGCAGGGATGTGTAAGAGAGAAAATAAGATGGCAGAGGTAAGTGATACTCACTCAGACAGATGGTGGAGACATCTGAGGAGTTGTAGAGTAGTGGGTTCATTGTATATAGTAAAGTGGAGGAAGGTTTGTGCAGAGAGTGAAGTTGTAGAGAATCAAGGACTACCATAATGAGGAGTGGGTCATGCATCACAGTGATGCAGTAAGTGGGGCCCACATGTGAGAGAGAAGCAATCCAGTGTGTAAGTGTGTTGTAAGTAAGACATGATAGGTGTCATAGGTACATATGGAGAGATGGTAGGGAGAGTTGAACATAAAATAGATACTATGCACTGAAAACCTCAACAGAAGCTTCTTTGTTGAAGACCTTTCCTAGATCATGGTAATGGAGTGGGATTAAATCCAAGTACTATAAGGTGTCTTATTTCATCATTTCTCTTCATTCATTATTATATTTACTTGCTAAGGACTATTACTATACAATTAGTAAGAACTCATCACATTTTACCTTGTTTACTTTTATTTATCTCTCATTCATTTTGTGCCTGTGGCTACTGTTGGTTTTTTCATTCCCTTATGATGCTGATCACACTGTTTACTTATTAAGTATACTTATCTCTATCTCATCTTATTGGTATTTCTTTTCTCTTTATCATTTGAGCTCCTCTTCAACTCTATCTTGCTCTTACTATAACTTATTTACCTCATCATCTTTTCACCTCAGCACTTCTGCATGTTGCTGAGATGAGTATCTCTTCTCCTCTCTCAACCCTCTTCTGACATACCTGCTCTATGCAGTTCTCTCTTTCTCTGTATACCCTCTACCATCTAGTACACATCTTATCTTATCTTACAGCTATCTCTCTGGCTATCTCTCTAGCTGTCTCTCTAGCCATCTGGACTGTTGTCCTCTTGGCTCATTTTATCTCCACCTGGGATCACAAGCCTATCACTACACTACAATGTTCAATCTGCTGTTTGCCACTTTACCCATGTTTCAATAGCTACTTACTTGTAGTTTACTGAGGATACATTTATAGTCACATGACCTCATTGATTGCTGTGCAATCTGTGAACTTCATATCATATATAACTATTCTTAGGACTTGTCTTTAGTATAAGGAGTTGCAAGCCTGGTGATCTCAAACCCCAGTCATGTCAACTTCACAATCTAGGGATTCTCCTACACTGCACTTGATCTAAGCTCACCTTCAGCTTGCTTCACAAACCCTAAGAACTAAGTCTAAGATCTCTATGTCACTAAGCATCACTAAGACATCCTACACTCATCACCCCAGATCCTCACATAGTTATTGGAGCTATCATTCCTATTTGTCAGAATGCACTTATTTTCTTTTCATTTTACAATTTATTTCAATCTTATTGCTCAAAGATCTACTAAGATATCTTATCTCATCTTATCAGATCATCAGTAGATCTTTGAGTGATTATCTATGACTCATGTCCATTTGTCATTGGACCAATTACTATACAACTATGACTACATTTCTCACAGTTGCTTATTGATGCTATGCAATGCTGTGCATTGCTTACTGATACTTCTCACAGATGCTGCACATCTTACTTACATTTGCCTGCCCTATAGTAACAACATATGGTCTGTGCACCATTCTCACTGGTATATATAGGGTACATCCTGTAGTCCATAGTCCTCAGCTTTATACATCTGAGATATCCACTAGACAGTGTGAATCATCTTAGAGAGTATTGTCTCAATCCCTCACCTATCCCCTCCCTTTCACAGTTGTGACCTTGCTGCATAGTGTGTGCCTCACATTATTGCTATCTCATTGATCCCACTCTTCATCATCATCAGGAATATATACATCAACTACTACATTACCAGGAGTATTCAATCAACAAATCCCTAAGACTATCCAATAGGCTGCTCTTAGCACCCATGGTCAAAAATTAGTCAATACTCAAGTCTCCTTGGCTATACCAGACAACTGCTATAAACAAATTGCTCCTCATAGTGGTCTGGCTGTCAAAAATTCCATTCACACTGGAGCTGGGGTAATCAATTCAGATTATTGTGGACCAATAACAATTCTACTAGTCAATCCTGGCAATGAGGAATTCTTGGTCAAAGAAAAAGATCAGATAGCTCAGTTGATTCTTGAACATATATCCCTTGCTGATGTTCAAGAAGTTGATTCATTGGATAACATAGAAAGAGGTAAACAAGGTTTTAGATCCACTGGAGTTCCATTTGCTCATTGAGTCATCTCACACAAAGAAGGGGAGTATTTGTCAGGACTTACTTATTTTTCTATACATTTTACAATTTATTTTACTCTTATTGCTCAAGATCTGTACTATGCATCTTATCTCAATCTTAGCAGATCTTTCATGATTACTCATGACTCATCTCTGATTTGTCATTGGGCTGCTTACTGTACTTATATGACTACAATTCCCACACTATGTTACAAAGCTTCTCACAGATGCTGCACATCTTACTTACATATGCCTGCCCTATAGTGACAGCACATGGTCTGTGCACTGACCCCTTTACTATATATACTGATGTTCTGTAATATGTATTCCTTAGCTTTATACATCTGGGATATCCACCTACCAGCATGATCTCATCCTAAGTGTTAGCCCTTCCTCCTCTCCTTCTCACAGTTGTGACATTACTGTTCAGCATGCACCTCACACACCCCTACCCATTCCAACCACTCTCCCATCTACCTCTCCAATCACAGAATGATTGTGAAGAGGAGTTTCAGAAAGGAGACATTTACACTGTCAAGACCCTCTCATCTGTTGGAACTGCCACCAGAAGGGTCATCATCATTGTGATGCCTATATGACCCCATGCTGAAGAATTGCACCATCCTCAATACTCATCAGCACTGTCACCCACACTCTGGCATACACACATCATGATATCACTATTACCCAGAGTGTCATCAATGGGACAAACATTTTGATTACATGTTACCAGGGTAGGGAGCTGTTGGAGATTACAGTGACATGCAACAGTGAATGCATGATAGCACAATAGCATGATGCACCACATGGCCCTCTTGCAGGACTCAGGGACGATGTGGATGGACCCTTTACTTACAAAAAATTTCCTCACATAGTTTTCTTTTCCCTCAGTCTTCTACAAAGAGACTGACATCAGTACTTACTTGCTACACCATTCACATTTTATGTTTTCTCACTATTTCTCCCTGTAGAATACATTCTCTTCTTTCTAGAGTCAGCTGCACTCTATTTCCAAGCAACCTCCTCCAATAGGAGCAACAGTGGGTTGACAATGCAGAGGTTGAGCTCAGGGATTATTGTTGCAATGGAAATGACAAAGACACTTACAACTAAAAGCATTTTTGAGGCAAAAATGCTTAGGAAGGGGCTGATGTCAGGATTCATTTTTCTTCTTTACTACTCACTCCATATATTCTACACAGACATTCTGTTCCACAGGTTGTACCCTGTAACAATGGCATTATGCTGTCAGTACTATACTAGAGGGCATAACCCCTCTTGAAGTTACTGTATGTTCCACTCTTTCTTTTGGTCAGATGCTCCTGATACTATAAAACCACTCACTATATGATGATGTCTCTCTATCTTGACCTCTTTCATTGTATCTTGTTCTTGTTTGCAATAGCAGCTTGCATTGCCATTCTTGACACATTCACCTCAGAGATCTTAGTTATAGGTGTTAGGCTGCTTGTGCATGCCAAACCCTAACATCTTCCATACCTGTCTCAAGGCTGGGTTTTGTGTCTTCACATTGGAAGTGCCTCCATCTTCTGCTAGTTTCCTGTTACATCCCTTGACTCAATGCTCCTGTTTGCCAAATCTACATGTTTCCATCACTACCTTTCCAGGCTCCTGCTGATATGAATGTATACTTTTTCCATTTTCATTCCTGGGGGCATGCAGGCCTGTTCATGGTTGGACATGTTGAGTGCAGGCCATGCACCAGAAGAGGATACAACTGTTCCTTATCCTTATATGATCATACTACTATCTACTTATAGTAGTTGTATAGTGCACAGACCATATCTAGTGTAAGGTAGGGCATGTGGGTTTGTATCAGTATGTTGATGTGTGTATGTATAGTATGTACGAGAAAGGAAGGAGACATTAGTAAGCCTTTTGAAAGTCAACAGGACAGGACCAGGCAGTTCCTGGTGCCCTGGTTGCAGGTCACTTTGATATTGAAGGAGGTTGCTTGGAAAAGAGCACAGCTGACTGTAGAAAGAAGAGAATATATTCTACAGGAAGAAATAGTGAGAAATCATAAAGTGTGAATGATGTATGAGTAAGTACTGACCTCAGTCTCCTCATAGAAGACTGAGGGGAAAGAAAAGAATGTGAAGGAAATTTTTCTGTAAGTAGGGTCCATTCATATCATCCCTGAGTCCCACAAGTCCATGTGGTGCAGTCACACTATTAGCACTATCACCCAGTTGCATTATCACATGTTCACTGTCACACATTGCTGTAAAACTCCAACATTTGATACACACTGGTCCATGTTTTCTACCAGGACAAGATCCTATAATTTCTGTGTCACCTCGATGAAGCTCTTCATGTGCTTTTCCCATTCACACCGCCTAGTATGTTGCGCACCTTGTCCCTTTCCCTCTTCTGTCCCTCAGCCTGCTGTGACGGTACACCTCTTTTTGCGTCTTCAGCGTTAACGTCCGCTTTGCGTTCGCTTCTGCCCCGCTTTACGGTTCGCTTCTGCCTCTGTGTCGATACCCCTAAACGTCCTATGTCTACATTTTTTTTCGTCGTTGGAGTCGTTGGACGGTTGTTCGAGTAGTTTCGTTTGGGACGCCATCTGTTGGGCGCGAGGGATGGTGGTTTGGT
Organism: Albatrellus ellisii; assembly: GCA_003314395.1. NCBI lineage: Eukaryota > Fungi > Basidiomycota > Agaricomycetes > Russulales > Albatrellaceae > Albatrellus > Albatrellus ellisii. The sequence continues at coordinate 47,134 of QLPN01001010.1, forward strand.
TTACAGTTATCTAATGTTTGTGGGTGTAAGGCGTGAAGTGTGAGGTGTGAGGCATGAAACTTGGACTGGCGGGTGCTGGACGACAGCAGGTTTTTGTGTTTTGCTGGGCTCCAGAGGCTTGGCTGTTCGAGCGTCGATGCGGGCCTAAGTTGCGAGGTCGTCGATCAATTAAAATGGCTCCCTTGACTTGGTTCGCTCAGTTATATTCCCCGGCGGCCTGACGTCAGCAGATGACAGTATGTAGATCTGAACATTGTATCAATCTCGCATCCGAAATCAAAAAAAGGGAATCGCTTGAGGTGATTGCACCAACCCGACTGTGAATATCGATGGGGGGTTTTTTTTTTCGTTGATTGCGTCGCTTCGCGAGTGCCCACTGCCAAAGTCGCAACGAGGATGATCGATCGTAGACGGCAGGGCTTTGTTCTTCGCTGTGGCGGTGCGGCGGTGCACGTTATTGCTTCCCTACGCACTGGGCACCGTGTCGGTGTCTCTTTTGTGTCGCGGTTCGAGTCATTCGACGTTGGCTCTCTGCTGAATTTTCGGGGTCATGTTACAGAACTGAACCGAGTGAGCCGTATAGAGGCTGCGCGTGCCCGGCATATGGATCAACGTTACAAATGCTCGTGCGCATGTATTGGAATAATGGCTGCGACAAGTAAGAAATCTTTCCCTCACGTCATCGTCAGCCCTGAGGGTGTTCACTCGCCTCTGCAAAGCTTGTCTATAGTACATAGCAATGATACTACAGCCCCACATACGCATTGATCACAACTGACCTCTAACACTACGCCTCCAAACGCTCTATGACAACTCGAGGGGTATCTCCTACATTCTCAATATGTGCAACAACGAGCGTCACAATAACGCATGTCCATAGGTAATGTCACATATACAGTATTGGATGGACTCCTTGTAGGAGTGGTGACAAGTATAACGTACTGTCCTTGCATCTCCCTTGTCTCCCCCCCCACTTCTTCATACTTTCGCACAACCGTCCTTGCTGTGGGCGCGCCCGGTCCCGCGCTTTGCATCGAAAGGGTGTGCTTGCCTGCTGCTATTTCTCAGGAAGCTGACCATTGGCAGGTAGGTGAACGTGGAAGACGAGGTGGTCGCCGAGTCATGGCGCAGTCCGCATCCGCGTCCAGAAGCGTCAGTCCTACCCTCTCTCTCCCCCGCTGAAAGAGTGAGACTGTGAAAGCTCGGCGTGAAAGCAACAGTCCTGGAACACACAGGAATGCGATGATAAAGACAATCGCACATGGCACCGTTGGCATGCAGTAGCGACTCGGCACTGCAGGAGGACCAGAAAATCCACAAGCCCAGGTTTGTGAGCATCGTTCCCCTTGCCGTTCGCAATGGTGTCGGCTTACTGTGTTGGGTAGAAAAACTAAATGATCAAAGTGGAGGGGGACACTAGTGGTAATACGGAGGATTGCGGCAGAATCGGGTCGCACGAGCCGGGCGGAAGCTGCGCGCGGCCGTCGTGTGGATCAACGGTCGCGCAAGCTGCAGACACTCGTGCGCATCCGGACGGCAGCGGGAACGACATTCGTAACCCGTTTTTCCAGCACCTCCAGCATGACCAGGTCACGACTGCATGCCGTCGCTGAAGTTTGCGATTGGCTCTATAGCATTCCTGAGTGTTCCAAGATTGCCGCTTTCGTTCACAGCCTCATCCTTTTCAGTACAGACAGAATGTGGGCACGGGTAGCGCCTCTGGGTGTGGATGCAGGCACCCAGCGCGGTGCGCAGGCAGACACGTCAACAAGGTGTGCTTACTGGCTGTGTTTCAGGGTGCCCACCACTAGTAGGGAGATGAGGCATTGCTGAAGTCACGGCACAAAGGTCATAGCATGGAGCACCTAGAAGGTCCAGATGCTCGCGTAGACGGTGGTATGCGCAGGATACGCGTTCTGCGGGAAACAGGCGTCATCGATGTCTATACGTCACGGTGAGCGTGGAGAGAGAGTGACGTAGCGTGATTGGTTGTGATTGGCGTGGCAGGCACAGACGACGCACCAGGTGGGCACGTCAGAAAGGTGAGCTCTTACCGGCTGTGTTTTGGGATGATGACCAATGAGGATGGGATGTAGGAGATGAGGTAGCATTCAAAGTCAAGAAGCAAAGGAGCATCTAGAAGACCAAGATACTTGCGTAGAGTCACCATAGACGGCAGTATGTACAAGATGCACGACCTGCTGGAAACAGGCGTCATAGATGTGTGTACGTCACGGTCAATGCGGAGAGGGAGTAGCGCAGAACTTGTGCTTCTGGGTGTATTGCGCCATGACCCACAACTCCCTCATCTTCTACATCCATACCTCAGTGTGAGCACAACCGACATCTTCTCAACACTCCTGCCTGAGGCTGCGCACCGCGCTGGACTGGCCGCGCCCACAGCAAGGACCGTGGTACTGTCCATGTGGAAGAGCAAGAACGAAGAGAAGAGATGTGAGTGTAGAAAGGTCGAGGGGAGATAATGAAGAAGGAAATGTGAGGACGGTATTTTATACCTAAAGCACTCTTGCCACCGCGTCTGTCCATGCTGTACATGTGACTTTACCGCAGGAACAGTGCGTCGCCCATTACAATTACAGTATTAGCTGGGGCATGCGTATTGGGGCGCCATTGTAAAGCCCATTGTTGTACGTATTGAGAATATATGAGGTACGCCTCGAGTTGTCGACAAGGTGAGAGCGTTTTGAGGCAAAATCATCGAGGTCTTTTGTGATCAATGCATGTGTGGGGGTAGATAAGCTTCGCAGTCTCCTTGGAGTGCCGTCTGTCGCGCGCGAGGCGTGTGATGGGTGGATTGATGTTTGGTTTGCCTTATAGTTATTTTATTGTTGCAAGTGCGGCGTGGTGTGAGGCGTGAAACCTGGAGAGAACGACGGGTGCTAGGCTTTCGACGTATGTCTGCCGGATTCCAGGCGCTTGACTGCTGGAGCGCCGATGCGGGCCTTTGATCGTCAATCGACACGCGCGTATTGTACCGCGCCCATCTAAATTTAGAACTCGAAGTAGCGCTTAGCGCGCTGCTGCTCTGGGTTGCCCTCCTACTGTAGATGTCCCAATCGAACATGACTTAAATTTCGAAACAGTTACACAGGCATCATTATTGAGGTATATGTAACAGTAGAACGTGGTGTTTGCCGGTGTAGACATCCATTTGTGGGAACAGTGATGTATGGTTCGGAAATGGTCCCTGTACTTTAGAGGGTTGAGTTCAGTGGGTTGGAGGTTGTTAGGAAATAATTGATATGCATGCTACTATGCCAAGAAGCTTACAAGTCAATTGTGTGGAATATAACAATAAGAGTGATATCTGGACACTTGCAAGAATATAGCATCTATGGAAGTGGCAATAATAGAATTATGCATTCCACAGGGTAGAATTAAATGCTGGCACAGATGAGAGACTGCTCCATGAAGTTATGCTATGCAGCCAATGCTGGACTTTGTGGTGACTCCCATTGGTTTGCACCTGTTGAGCAGCACTAGTGCCAAAATAGTTACTTGGCTTGGGTTCAAACCAAGGACCTCCCTTACTCCAAGTGGGTGCTCTAACCACTGAGCTACCAGGTCTTAGTTAACTGAAGTGCTTTTGACATGATGTGAAGCTGCACTACAGCTAGTTCCTGTCCAGAGAGTTGGCTACTCTGAGCTAAGAGATAGACAGGGGAGTTTAGCTCATAAGTACATGGTCAGGTATTTGACCTTTATCTTCAACAGCACCTGTTGCAAGTGAGAAGTTAGGTGTGCTGTACTATCCAATGTCAAAGTGATGAATCCAAGAGCAAGAATTGTATACAATCAATCAATCTCAGACAATTGTCATCCAACATCAATACTACTGTATTTCATGTCATAGTACTTCAATTATTCATCTGATGCCACAATACAAGGTAGAAGACATGCCAACATAGAATTAACTTGAAATGTACAGCCACAGAGCCAACAGTGAAGGCATGTCCTTGTGATATAAAATGTCAATACAGATCTAGACATAACAAATGATGCAAGAGTAACAATTATTGTAATTATTCTACATCCTGAAGAACAGAATTCTGCAGATGTTGTTGAGCTCAAACAATACCCCTGGTGGGTGTCAGGATGTACTTATTTTTCTTATCATTTCATGATTTATTTTGATCTCATTGCTCAAGATCTGTACTATACATCTTACCTCAATCTTGAGCAATATATCATGACTCATCTCTAATTTGTCATTGAACTGCTTACTGTACTTATATAACTACAATTCTCACACTATGTTACAAAGCTTCTCACAGATGCTGTGCATCTGATTTACATATGCCTGCCCTATAGTAACAGCACATGGTCTGTGAACCAACTCCTTTACTATATACAGTGTACTTGTATGTAGATAGCTCTCCAGCTTTATACATCTGAGATATCTGCTTACCAGCATGACTATTCTTGAGTGTATTGTCTCATTCCTTCACCAATCCCCTCCTCTTCTTACACTTGTGACCTTGCTGTCTAGTGTGTGCCTCACAATTGTGTAAAGCTCCTTCAGTGACCTCACTCCTCTCCTCACTCAACCTTTCATGTTTCAAAATCATCATTCCTCTCCCTCCTTGCTCAAGAAAGCATTGTATTATCTTGAGGTTTCAATTATTCATAGTTCAGCTACAGCACTGGGCTTGATATTGCCTCAGCAAGCAGTGCTAGGGTGTCCACTACTTAGTGGGGCATTGAAGAACTTCCTGACAACCATTCAGACCAGGAATACTATAACCTCTTATGATAAAATGATCTCTTTTGTCATACCAGTAGCACATATTACTAGTATCTACATTACCTACAATCCACCTTCCATTTTGTGTTGAAAGGCCTATTCCCTTGAAAAAGGAATAGCAAGTTTCCACTTTGCACAATCTTATTTTCATCATTCTGAGAATACTTTGCTTGGAAAAGAGAACTAGATCTGGCAAATCCTACACCAGACTCAGCTCTCTTCCACTACCAACTTGTCCAAGAACTTTTGCTGCTCTCAAATGATTTTATGGAACTGCATTCTATTACAAAAGACAACAGGCCATCTAGTTCTTCAAACTTCATAACCCATACTACAAAGACCATCCTGAAGAATTCCTGTGGCATTAATTTCCTCAGTACCATGAACACACCAGCCCATATTATATTATAGTTCACTCCCACAAGCCTTCATCTTCTGAAATGAGCAATGAGTCACCCCAGCCCAAGCAGCAACTGGGAATATCACAACCCAGCACCCATGGTTGAAGATTCATCAGAAGAAAGGGAAAGAGAGCATAGAGAAGTGGCAAACACAAGCCATCTCAGACTCCTCGAAGTGGAGGATACTCTGGAGATGATGAAAATGGACATGACTACACAAGCACAAATACAAAGAGAGCAAAACATTGTGATATTGGGATTAGGAAATACAATGGCAGAGATTGCCAAAAATCTAGAAATGATCACTGGGATGTTAATAACCCAGCCAGCCCTATCCCATACTCAAAAATTTTCCTCTTGTGAGGCTGAGGCTGATGTTGAAGCCAAACGACTAGAGAAAAGGCTAGAACAAACAAAAGGAACAATTGTGCTTCAACTAGTGGATATCCCAGATGATCAGAACTGGAGAATATTGCTAGGAGTTGTGTAGTATATATAGTACAGTATTCTAGGGCAGGCACATGAACTAGCAAAGGCTGCACAGTAGAGTTGATAATAACAACCAATCAGAAAGAGGATGACTGATGTCTGCAGTAAGTATGAGAAATATTAGTGATACTCCACAGCAAGTGTGAGATGTCAGGCTGCTATTATTTCCCTTATTTTCCCCTTCATTTTTCCTATTTTTCTTATGCCTCAATTGCTATAGATCTTACAATTGCTCCTGATCTATTGAAGCAATTCTCACAGCCTTTTGTTTGTCTTTATCAGCCTATGACACACTAGTTATCTGATCTCTGATTGGCCCATTTATGAAGTAGTTATGACTCTTTTTCTTACTGTTACTGTGGAATCCTTCTTATTGTTCCTACCCTGACTGTGGAGTGCTTACTTATTGTTCTCACAGTTACTGTGCTTATTGTACAACACTGACATGTCCCTTCTATTATTAGCTATGACCTCATTCCTTTTTGTTCTCATATTCTGGCCCTATAGTGTATAGCATGGTCTGTGCACTTATTCCAGTACTATATATACAGTCGCCCACTTAGTGTTTTATCCCCAGTTCTGATCATCTGGGATATCTGCTATCTTTGATGCATGATAGATCAGGAGTGATTGTAGAATCTATAGTGATAGAGATATAAGAAAAAGAGGAAAAATATAGAGAAAAATAGAGGGATTAAAAGACTGCCTGACACCTCTGGCCTGCAGTGTGCCCAAATGGGCCACATATTTGCCCAACATCAGGTAAACATTTCTGCTCCCACAGCATTCTCAGGGAAGTGAGACAAACTTGACTTGTTTGTCCAAGAATTGTTTTTGTTATTCACAGCAAACAAGATGTGGTCTGACAGTGATTGAATCATATATGCCATCTCCTATATGATAGGAGGTTCAGCAGAAGCATGGAGGAGCTTACAAGTTGCTTAGCAGCAACTACATGAAGCTAACCACCTCAACCTTCTATATCCAATGCCTTTCCAGGACTGGGTAGAAAGAGATAACAAATTATGGGAGCAGTTTGGAGACCCCAATGAAGCACATACTGCACAACAAGCTTTGCATAAATTATGACAAATGGGGAAAACTACTGAGTACACCACTGAATTCCTCTTACTAGCAGCAAAAATGCGATATGATGAATATGTGCTCATCAACTGCTACAAGAGAGGAATCAATAGTGATCTACTTGGAAGAATCTACAATGTCAACCCCCCACCAGTCACATATTTGGAATGGCAGAGGATGATGCAGCAGATGGATAGGCATATGCAGGAATACTGCCAACTCATGCAATCAAGGGGAATGACATGGACACCCAGGTACCCTCAACAAGCCAATCTGCCAGCATCCACCTCTACCTACCAAAAAGCCAGTAATACTACTGTGCCAATGGACATTGACAGAACCAGAGGAAGGTGAAGTGTCATATGTTTCAACTGCAGGGAAGAAGGACATATATCCAGGAACCGTCCATGAAAGAAACAGAACACTGTAAGAGAGATTCATGGGGAAATATGCAATATGATGATGGTGGAGTTTGAAAAGATGATTTACAATGAATGGGAGAGATGGAAACAGCTGGGTTTTGCAATAGATGGCCAGGAGATGTTGCTGGAATATTCTATAACAAGTTCTTAGTACTTACTCCTGATGATGGCACTGTTGATCATGCCAATGTATGTGATCCAACTGAAAGATTTAACATCATTGCATTGGAGAAAGGATTGAAATGAAGGAGACATCAAAGAGTATGCCCTCTTAAGGAAAAGAAAAGCATGTGATCATGGGTATAAAGATGGAGTTACCTGTTGATTTCTGGGCAAGGCAGCAAGCAGAGAGAAGACCATGAAATAAAAGAAATATGCTTCAAGCCCAAAACAGATTGAGATTGAGAGAAAGGCTAAAGCCCATCAGAGCACAATGAGAGGGCAAAACTGCCACATCTGTAAAATAAGAGAAGATGTGTACCAGATGGTAGAGGGTACATGGAAGAAAGAGAGAGCTAAGAGAGCAGAAGAGATACTCACCTCAGCACATGCAGAAGTGCTGAGGTGAGACAAAGACAAGGTAAAGAAGATATAGTAAGAGCAAGACAGAGTTTAAGAGGATGTCAGGACACAATATTTTTCTTTTCATTTTTACAATTTTCATTTATCTTATTGCTCAAGATCTACACTACATATTATCTTATCTGATTAGATCTTTCGCGATAATCTATGACTCATTCATCATTCATCATCAGGCTGATTACTCATTACTTATGACACATATTCCCACAGAAACTTACAAACACTCACATGCTGACTGTGCAATGCTGCGCATTACTTACTGATCACTCTCACACATGCTGCACATGATATCATGCTATCCTCTTTACTATACTTCAAATGCCTGCCCTACAGTGACATACATGGTCTGTGCACACAGGCATTTACTATATATACTGTACTTCGTAGTGTACTTGTTCTCTAGCTTAGTACTTCTGAGATATCTGCTTCATAGTGAGTTAGTCTCTTAAATACTATCATCCCTTTATCCTTTTCCTTCCTCCTCAGTTCTGTTGTGTGACCTTGCTAAGTCATGTCAGCCTCACAGAGGAGCTCAAACAATAAAGAGAAAATAAATACAAATAAGATGAGATAGAGATAAAGATAAGTATAAGAGTGTGAAGGGTAAATCCAGCAGCCTAAGATAGCCAAAAATCAACATTACCCATGATACAAATAGAACTCAAGGTACCAGAAAGTGGACAAATAGTAACAATCCAAGCATTATTAGATTTGAGAGCCACTACATGTTACATAGACAAAGAGTTTATAAAAACAAATCATCTTAACATATTAACACAAAGAAACTTCCCATATAAATACCAGTCTACAATGTTGATGGATCCAGAAATGAATGAGGATCTATTGAAGAAACAGTGGATCTAATAGTCAAAATCCAGAATCACACTGAAAGAATGACATTCTGTGTAACTGGATTAGGAAGAGTCAACCTGAAACTTGGCTTAACATCCACAACCCAGAAATAGACTGGAATACTGGTGCAGTGTTGTTTACAAGATGTCCAAGATGGTGCTGTTTGAGAGTCATAGAAGAAAGAAAGGAATGGAAGGAGAAGACTGAGAGGTTAAAGAATGAATTACCTCAGATGATTGAAGTTGATGAAGAAGACAATGATGAGATACAAAAAGGAGATCATATCTTGTGTATCATGGTGGGAGATGAAGAAAAAGAAGCAGTAATTTAATATATATCCCAAGACCTCACAATATAGGCAGAATGAAAGAAATTAAAAGATCTTTTGAAGATATTGTACCAAAGGCCAATCATGAGTTCAAATCAGTCTTTGCAAAAGAATCTTTTGATGAAATGCCTCCAAAGTGAATATGGGATCATGCTATCAAATCAAAGCTGAACGTGAAGATGCATATGGGAAAGGTTTACAACCTTTCATTTGTCAAACACCAAGAGTTGGAGAAGTTTATTAAGGAAAACTTGAAGTCTGGATGTACTCAACCATCTAAATAACCAATGGCATCACCATTTTTCTTTATTAAAAAGAAATCAGGTGAATTACATCCAATTCAAGATTATTGTCACCTCAATGAAATTACAATCAAAAATTTGTACCCACTACCACTTATCTCCAAATTGGTTGATAAACTCAAAGGGGCTAAATACTTCACCAAACTTGACATAAGATGGGGATATAACAATGTTTGGATAAAAGAAGGAGAAAAATGGAAGGCTGCTTTCATTACCAACAAGGGACTATTTGAACCCCTAGTTATATTCTTTGGACTTACAACCAGCCCTGCAACATTCCAAACTATGATGAATCACTTTTTTAGGGAACTCATCACAAAGGGCAAAGTTGTAGTCTATATGGATGACATCCTCATCTTTACAGCAATATTGGAGGAACATCAGTTTATTGTTGAAGAAGTCCTCAAAATATTACACAACAACAAGTAATATCTCAAACCCAAAGGATGTGATTTCAAAAAGACAGAAATAGACTACCTTGGCCTTTCAAATTTCCTTCAACAAAATCATGATGGTCCCAGTCAAAGTTCAAGGAATGACTGAATGGCCTGTACCAACATCTGTCACTGAAATTTGCTCATTTCTGAGTTTCACAAACTTCTATCATCACTTTATTAGAGGATTCCTGGGCCAAGCAAAACCTCTGAATACACTTTTACAAAAAGATAGCAAATGGCATTGGGATCAGGAACAAAAAGACTCTTTCCAAAATCTGAAAACAGCATTATGCTCCAAACCTTTTTTAGTCTTTCCTGAACCCAATCAACCATATCATGTAGAAGCAGACAGTTCAGGTTATGCTACAGGTGTAGTTCTATCACACATGTGAGAAGATGAGAAGTGGCACCCAGTGGTGTATATCAGTAAATGATTATCTCCAGCAATATGAAATTATGATATATATAACAAGGAGATGCTTGCTGTCATACATGCATTGGAACAATGGAAACACTATCTGGAAGGAACAGCTAGTCCAGTCGAAATCCTTACTGACCACAAAAACCTAGAGTACTTTATGAGTGCCCAGAAAATAAACTGTCACCAGGCTCAATGGTCTCTGTTTCTTTCTAACTTTCACCTTTCCCACAGACCAGGAAAGAGCTCAGCCAAACCAGACCTCCTCTGAGACAAGTGGATCATAAAGAGGGGGTGGGACATGACAATGAAGATGTTATATTGCTGAAACCTGAATTCTGTGCGCGCAGGCTATGGCAAGCAAGGAAAACTGTTATGATTGTTATAAGGTGATGCAGCAATGCCCCAAAGGGCAATAGGGCAGATTCCATCTGCAGCGTAGTGAGTGAGGGCAAGTGCAGTAAGGCAATGCCAAGTGAAGTAGAGACTGTCAGACAGAATGTAAGATGTCTAGGTGTATAGTACAGACCTGCAGCGTAGTGAGTGAGGGCAAGTGCAGTAAGGCAATGCCAAGCGAAGTAGAGACTGCTGTAGAGTCTGTGAGTCAAGAAGAGATGGGAGTTTGTGTGGAGTACTTACTCAGACAGAGTGTAAGATGTCTGAGTAGTTGTGGTGTAAATGTCTATCTTATATAGTATGAGGAAGATAGAGTTGAAGCAGAGTGGATGAGTGAAGTACAACAGCTGCCTAAGTGGGAGGGACACATGTCGTCCTGGAGTAAAAGGTGGAGTGCGAATGGCCTCGGATTTGTAAGAAGTCCAGGGCGTAGAAGGATGTTGTTGTAAGTAAATGTATGTGTGTATTGTGTAGGTAATATGTGTGTGAATGATGTAGGTGAAGGCAAACGAAATATATGTGTGTATGCACTGTACTTCAACAAATTCTTCAAAAACAAAAACACAATTAACACTATGATAATGAACAACATTCCATTACTCCAAAATATTGTGGATGAACAGGAGAAAGATGGAGACATGAGAACATGGAAAGAACTATCAACAGATGAAGCAAAGACAGCAATCATAGCAGGATGAGGAGAAAATAAACAAGGATCAATGACATACAAAGGAAAAACCCTTGTCCCAGATAGCTGTAGAGTGGAAGTTGTCAAACAATGCCATGATACCCCAATAGCAGGATATCCAGGACAATGGAAGACACTGGAGCTAGTGTCAAGAAGACTCTGGTGGAAAGGAATGGCTGCATATGTGGGATGATACATCAAAGGATGTGACATCTGCCAAAGAACAAAGACAATCCACAAGGAAAATTGACTCCAAATGAAATACCATCAAATCCATAGCAGATCATCTCAACTGATCTCATTGCACAATTAACAGACAGCCAAGGATATGATTCAATACTTGTGGTCATGGATCAATTCTCTGAAATGATTCATACAATGGCAACCATATCAGACATCACAGCAGAAGGAGTAGTGAGATTGTTCAGAGATAATATCTGGAAGCTTCATGAATTACCTGAAAAGATTTTATCTGATCAAGGTCCACAATTCACATCCAGGATGATGAAGGAATTCAATTGGTTATTGGGTATTAAAACAGCCCTATCAACAGCCTATCACCCACAAATGGATGGACAGATAGAATGCATCAATCAAGAGATAGAACAATATCTCAGAATCTTTCTCAACCATCATCAATTGGACTGGATGAACTGGCTACTGATGGCAGAATTCTGTGACAATAATAGAATTAATACCTCTATCAGATATTCCCCTTTCACTTTGTGATGAAACTGGGCAGCACAGTAAGGGAAGCAAACATGATGACATAGGATTGATAAGTTTAGAGCCCAAGGCAGGAGGCAAGGCTACAGCCTTGGTAAGGCAGGGCAGGGGGCCTTAAGGCCACACCTGTAAGATAGAGAAGATGTGTACCAGAGGGTAGAGGGTACACAGAAGAAAGAAGGAGCTGCATAGAGCAGGTATGTCAGAAGAGAGCTCAGAGAGTAGAAGAGATACTCACCTCAGCACATGCAGAAGTGCTGAGGTGAGAAGATGATGAGATAAAGAAGATATAGTAAGAGCAAGATAGAGTTGAAGAGGAGCTCAAACCATAAAGAAAGAAGAAATATCAATAAGATGAGATAGAGATAAGTATACTTAATAAGTAGACAGTGTGATCAGCATCATAAGGCAATGAAAAAACTAACATTCTGAACTCTGGATAAAATCCACAAATGGGGTTTGAACCAGGCAAGACATCCTCTATCAATTTGGTAGAAGGTTTTGTAGAAGGATTGAAGAGAATGAGAGAAGATGCTGAATCAGTGCTTAGGAAAGCAGCTGATGATATGAAAAAAAATTACAACACACATAGGGGAGAAACACCCAAATACCAAATTGGAGATAAAGTATGGTTAGACACATCTAACATACAAATGGGAAGACCAACCAGGAAATTGGACTATAAAAGATTAGGGCCTTATGCAATCACAAAAATCCTCTCAAATAATGCATGTGAATTGGCATTACCCAAATCTATGAAAATCCATCCTGTGTTCCTCATTGTAAAACTACTTCCTTACACTCCAAACAATATCCCAGAATGAAAGATCAAAACTCCACCTCCTCCAATCATAAAGGACAACATTGAACAGTGTGAAGTTGAATGGATTCTGGATAGCAGGAAATATCATGGCAGGATACAATATCTTGTCAAATGGAAGGACTACCCAGAAGATGAAAACTCCTGGGAACCAGCAAACATCATTGCCAAAGATGTACCCAAATTGGTTAAAGAATTCCATAATATACACCCTGCAGCTATCCAGATGATTCAACATTGCATCCTTCCAATAAATTAATTATTGAACTCAGCAACATTACCCACATGAGAATCAGAACATGCAGCTGGTCTAGATCTTTACAGTGCAGAAGAAATTGTCATTCCTGCCCATGGTCAAAAACTTGTTGATACTCAAATCTCCCAGACAACTGCTATGGACATATTGCTCCTCACAGTAGTTTGGCTGTCAAACACACTATTTGTGAGGCCAATGCTATGTTGAAGCTGAACAACTGAGGAAAGAGGCTAAAACAAACAAAAGGACAATCATACTTTAACTAGTGGATATCCCAGATATATTAGAGTATAGTAAATAGGATGAAAGGAGAGTACTGTACCTAGCGGATATCCCAGATGATCAGAACTGAGGAATAAACCGCTAGGAGTCCCATGTATATATAGTACCCTAGAGCATGCACAGACCATGCAGTACAGTATAGGGCTGGAGAATGAGAAAGTAAAGTAATGATGTCATATCTAATAATAGAAGGATGCGTCAGTGCTGACTGAGGCTCCACAGCAACTGTGAGAGTGATTGGTGATACTCTGCAGCAGGTGTGAGAAGGATTGGTGAGCATCTGCAGTAAGTGTGAGAAAAGGAAACATCACTAAAGATAGAAATGGCCGATCAGAGATTGGACAACATATGTGTCATTGGCCGATAAAGACGAAGAGAAGGAATGCATGACCATGAGAATCACTTTGATAGATCAGGAGTGATTGTAAGATCTATGATGGTAAAGACATAAGAAAATAGAGGAAAATGAAGAGAAACATGAGGAAAATAATAGTGGCCTGACACTATTCATACTGGAGCCAGAGTTATTGACTCAGATTACCATAGACCAATCAAAATTATTCTAGTCAATCCTGGCAAAGAAGATTTTGTTATCAAAATCAAAGATCACATTGCTCAATTAATCCTCAAACATATATCACTTGCTGATGTTCAAGATGTTGATTCATTGGACAATACAGACAGAGGAGATCAAGGATTTGGACTGACTGGATGTGAGGCTGACACTATGTTGAAGCCAAACAACTGAAGAAAAGCTAAAACAACACAAAAAAAAGGACAACCATGCTTTAACTAGTGAATATCCCAGATGATCAGAACTGGGGAATAAATACTAGGAGTTGTATAGTACATATAGTGCTGTACTCTAGGGCAGGCATATGGACTAGCAAATGCTGCACAGTAGAGATAATCAATCAGAAAGAGGATGACTGATGTCTGCAGTAAGTGTGGGAATGATTAGTGATACTCCACAGCAGTCATGAGAAAAGCTGAGTGAACATCCACAGTAACAGTGAAAAAAAGAGTCATAAGTACTTTATAAGCAGGCCAATTGGAGATTGGATGATTGGTGCATCATTGGCTGATAAAGACAAACAAGAGGAAAGCATGACTGTGAGAATTGCTTTGATAGATCAGGAGCGATTCTAAGATCTGTAACAATAGAAACATAAGAAAAATAGGGGAAATAAAAATAAAAATAAGAGAAATAATAGTTACCTGACACTGGAATTTTGTTTGCTCATTGAGTCATCATGCCCTAAAAGAGGGGGTATTTGTCAGGATGTACTTCTTTTTCTTATTATTTCTTTTGATTTTATCACTCACAATCTATACTATACATCTTATCTCAATCTTATCAGGTCTTGAGCAATATAGCATGACTCATCTCTGATTTGTCATTGAACTGCCTACTGTACTTATATGACTATGATTCTCACACTACATTACAAAGCTTCCCACAGATGCTGCACATCTTATTATACATATGCCTGCCTTATAGTAACAGCACATGGTCCTATTCACTGCATCTCTGGCATATCCCACTTGGTGATAACCCCTCTATCTCTTGCTTTGGCATTGGAACAGTCAAAAGAATAATGCATAGAGAAAATCATGACATGACCACACTAACTCTCTCTGGGGTCCTACATGTCCCAGCCATGCACACAGGTTCCTCTCCATCACCAAGTTAGATAGTCTTGGTTTTACCATCACTCATGTGTCAGGTTCCTGTGTCATCTCTAAGGGTGGCATCACTTTCTGTACTGGGTTCTTGTGAAATGGCAACTACTGGCTTGAGTTGTCCACTCCCTCTAGTCTCAACTCTGCCTCTGCTGTTGCCCCCTTGCTTGATGTTTGGCATCTTCACCTTGGACACCTCATGCCCATCATTGCTACTCACCTCCCTTCCCATGCTCTTGGATTCATGGTGGACTCCTCTGCTTCATCCTCTGTGTGTGATGTCTGTACTCTTGGCAAGTCCCATCATGCACCCTTCTTCCCTTCCCCATCTTGTGCCACTGCCATCATCCAACTTGTCCATTCTGGCCTCATGGGTCCCATGTTAGGAATTCATACATTTATGCTCAGCTCCTTGTTTATTTACCATTTTCACTCTTATCATTATTGCACTTTTTGCTCATATTATCGTCACTCTGTCACTCCTATTATTTTGCTCCTTTGCTCCTCATATCATTGCACCCATTCTCATGTCTTGCTATGCAATTCTTACTTAATACACTTACCTCACCACTATTACTATATAACCAGCCATTCTACTACACTACAATAACTAACAATTCTAGTCTTGTCAATCATCTTTGCTCTTCTCTCATTGCTCTTTTAATTCATGCCTGTCCCTCATCCTCCTTGATCAGAGTGACCTGGCTTAGGTGACTGCTGCACTGAACTTCTTCATGTGTCAACAAGAGGTATGTAGTTCTGTCCAGGCCAGATAGTGTAAGAATGCCTGATGAAGTTGATCTTTGCATTTCAACAGGTAGATGGTACTGAAACCCAAGAAGTCATCAAGGAAAGTGGCAAAGAAGGTATTCCCAGCTAGTGAAGCAGTATTCATTGGTCCTACTAAGTCAGAATGTACTAGTTCCAACAGAGCTATAGCATATGAATGGGATAAGGAAAAAGTGAGTCATGGTGATTTTCCCAAGGCACATCCATCACAAGGACAAAGCAATGGAGGTGGTGATTGAAGGTGAAAGCTGCTGACTTGAGAGTCATTCAACCATTGCATGATATGGTGTCCAAGTCATTCATGCCAAAGTTGTAATGTGGGTTGTGTAGGCATGGTGTTCAAAGCTGCTTGAGGTTGTAGATTGGGCCAGTAGTTACCTTTCCTCAGGTGGCCAGTGCAGTAGACAGTGGCATCCTTGGAAATTGTACAGAGTCCATTTCAATGCATGATAGTGAAAACCATTTGATTGAGCTTGCTGATGGATATGAATATGGTATCCAGCAGATGGAACATGTAGTGCTTTGGTTAGAGAGATATTGGTGATGTTACCATTGTCCCTGTCAGCCATCTGGTGTATGCATCTGACTCCATAGCAGCAGATGGTTGAGCCATCTCTTGGACTTACAATTTGTAAGTTTGTTGTTTCATAGTCTTCAAAGTTACTTTGGCAAGGAGATATATGATTGATACACCTGGAGTCAAGTGTCCATAGAGTTGATGTGATTCTGGTGTATAAGCATGTTATTGGTGTTGTGGTGCTGGATGTAGCACTGAGTTTACAATGAGGGAGGTGGTATAGAGGTCCAGATTTGTTGCTGACCAAAGCAGAGTATGATGATGATGATGATGATGATGATGATGATGATGATGATGATGATGATGATGATGATGGTGAGTGAGGTGACTAGTGCTAAGAGTGGCCTATTGGATGGTCTTAGGGAAGCATGGTTTGAATGCTCCTGGTGATGATGAAGCTGATTACCACACATCTAATGACAATGATAAGAGGGATTGAAGAGATAGTGATGAGAATGATAGCTCTGATGATCATTTGAGGATCCAGTGTAACTCAATAGAAGATGTCTTAGCATCACTTAGAGGCTTTGAGATCTTAGACTTAGTTCTTAGAGTGATGAGGTCATAAGCTGAGCTGGATCAAGTGCAGATAAGAGGAAATCCCTAGATTTGTGAAGTTGACAAGACTGGGGTTTAAGACTGCCAGTCTTGCCACTATTTATACTAAGGATCTATGTGCAAGTAAATAGGGTTCACAGATTAATGATGACTATGCAGCAATCAACAAGGTCATGTGACCAGAATGCATTCATAGTAGGCTACTAGTGAGGTAGCCACAATCATGAGTGAAACAAGAGGTAAATACAAGTAAACAGATGAGATATGATGAGTCCTTGCTAATTGTATATAATAGTCCTTAGCAAGTAAATGTAAATAAAGACAGAAAGCAAGATGAAGAGATAGGGTGCTTTGTAGTACTTGGAGTTAAACTCACAGCTCAGTGTAAATACTGTAGTACTATAAAGGTATGGATGGTAAAGTCCTTACTATAAATTGGAGCTAAGCTCACAGCTGCAGTTGATGCTACACTTATAGGAAGTAAGATATAGGAACAACCAAAAGGGAAAGAAAAAGAAATCATGTCTAATATGAGGTGCCTGAGCAAGTGCCTCATAACAACTAGAGTTCCAAGGGGTGCAATGAGAGGGGGAGTAAATAGCTTAGGTTGGGCAGGTGTGAAAACATGGGAAGGGTGGCAAATAGCAGATAGACCATGATGGTGTAAAGGTAGGCTTCTGTGAGGCCGACGTTTGCCAGCAAGGTCACACAATGTATAGGAAAGGAGAGAGCTAACAGAAGGGATGAGATCACGCTTGTGCAAACGGATATCCCAGATGTATTCAGCTGAAGAGTAACTACGATACAGCTGAAGTATATATAGTAAAGAGATCCTGCGCACAGACCATGTATGTACTGTAGGGCAGGTGTATCATAAAGGGATGTGCAGCATTCCTGTGAACAATCAATAAGCAACTTGCACAGCATCAGTAAGGATGCGCAGCATCTGTGGGAAGCTCTGTAAGCGGCTGTGAGAATATGTGTCATATACGTATAGTAATCAGGCCGATGACAAAATGGAAATGAGTCATATATAATTGCGATAAGATCTACGTGATCTGATAAGATATCTTATGTAGATCTTGAGTGATAAGGATAAAAGAAATTGTAAAATTAAGAGAAAAATAAATGCGTCCTGACAAATACCCCCTCTTTAGGGCGAGACGACTCGACGAGCATATGCAATTCCTGTAGAACCGATTCCTCGTTCTCCCCGAATAGTATCATCCAATGATTTGACTTCAAGAACATCAGCGATAGAGATATGTTCGAGAATCAATTGAGCAATATGATCGCCAATATTGATTTTGAAGTCTTCAGTGCCAAGATTGACTATAAGTATTTTCAAAGTTCCCCTATAATCTGAATTGACTACACCTGCACCGATATGGATAGAATTCTTAACAGCCAAACCACTGTGAGGCACAATACGGCCATAGCAATGATCAGGTATAGCTAAGGCGATTTGGGTGTCAATCAGTTTCTGACTATTTGAGGGAACAATGATTTCTTCAGCACTGTAGAGATCTAAACCAGTGGCATGCTCTGATCCTCATGTGGGTAATTTGGCTGATTCTGAGAGTCGTTTGACTAATATTGAACATTTTTGGATAGTATGAATAGCGAGGGGATATTTCAAATGGAATTCTTTGACCAACTTTGGTACGTCTTTGAGAATATTTTTAGCTGGTTCCCAGGAATTTTCATCTTCTGGGTAATTTTTCCATTTGATAAGATATTGAATTTTCCCTTTGTACTTTCGACTATTTAGAATAGTTTCGACTTCGTATTGTTCAATACCATCTTTGATAATTGGAGAGGGAGGAGTTTTCACGATTCGTTCTGGAATTTCGTTTGGAGTATAAGGTAATAGTTTTACGACGTGGAAGACAGGATGAATTTTCATAGACTTGGGTAATGTCAATTTGTATGCGTTATTTGACAAGACTTGTTCAATTGGATATGGTCCAAGTCGTTTATGATCTAATTTTTTTGTTGGTCTTCCTGTTTGAATATTCGTCACATCTAGCCAAACTTTATCTCCAATTGCGTAATTGGGGGTTGCTCCTCTGTGAGCGTCATAATATCTCTTCATATCATCAGCCACTTTCCTCAGCGCTGATTCTGTGTCTTCCTTTGTCCTCTTCATTCCTTCCACGAAATTTTCTACCGAATCGATAGTGGATGTCTTGCCCAATTCAAAACCCATGTGAGGATTTTGTCCAGAGTTGATCATAAATGGAGAGTATTTGGTTGAAGTGTTGACTCTATTATTGTAGCAAAATTTGGCCATTGGTAACCAATTCATCCAGTCTGATTGTCTATGATCAACGAATATTCTGAGATATTGTTCTATCTCTTGATTGATTCGTTCTGTTTGACCATCGGTTTGAGGATGATAGGCCATCAATAATGCCGTTTTGATGCCCAACAATCGATTTAACTCTTTCATCATTTTGGAAGCAAATTGTGGTCCCCGATCAGATATGATCTTTTCAGGTAGTCCATGATGTTTCCAAACATTATCTCTGAACATCCTTGCTATTCCTTCTGCTGTTATGTCGGATGTTGTTGCCATGATATGTATCATTTTTGAGAACTGATCAACTATCACAAGTATTGAGTCATATCCTTGACTTTCAGGCAGTTGCGTAATGAGATCTGTGGATATGATCTGCCAAGGATTTGATGGTATTTCATTTGGCGTCAATTCACCTTGTGGTTTCTTTGTGATTGTTTTTGTTCTCTGACAAATGTCGCAACTTTTGACATATTTCCCAACATACGCTGCCATTCCCTTCCACCAAAATGTTCTTGACACTAGCTCTAGTGTCCTCCATTGTCCTGGATGTCCTGTGATCGGAGTATCATGGCAGTGTTTGATGACTTCTGCTCTGCAACTATCTGGGACTAGGATTTTGTCTTTGAACGTAAGTAATCCTTTTTTGTTCTGTCCCCATCCTGTTATGGTAGCTGTCTTGCATTCGTCTGCTGATAGTTCTGCCCACATTTTGACATCTCCGTCTTTCTCTTGTTCATCTGCGATCTTTTGAAGAAGTGGAATATTATTTGCCAAGACTGCTATGATGTGTTTGTTTATAATTTGGGATGTGCAAGCGCTATCAGCCAGATTATTTGTTTTGAAAAATTCGGGTTTTAGCAGTATGACATTCTCATTGTCATGTTCCACCCCCTCTTTATGATCCGCTCGTCTTGAGAGGAGATCTGGTTTGGCTGAACTCTTTCCCGGTCTGTGGGAAAGGTGGATATTGAACCTAGAAAGAAATAGAGACCATCGAGCCTGGCGACAGTTCAATTTCTGGGCACTCATAAAGTACTCTAGGTTTTTGTGATCTGTGAGGATCTGGACTGGACTATCTGTTCCTTCTAGATAGTGCCTCCATTGCTCCAACATGCGTATAACAGCCAACATCTCTTTGTCGTAGATGTCATAGTTCCTCTCTGCAGGTGATAATCCTTTGCTGATATATGCCACTGGGTGCCACTTTTCATTGTCTCTCATCTGTGACAATACTGCTCCAGTAGCATATCCTGAACTGTCTGCTTCTACAAGGTAAGGACAATTGGGTTCGGGGAAAACTAAAACAGGTTTAGAACACAACACTGTTTTAAGGTTTTCAAATGATTCCTGTTGTTCTGAATCCCAATGCCATTTTGTATCCTTTTGTAGAAGAGAATTAAGTGGTTTAGCTATATCGGAGAATCCTCTGATGAAATGTTGATAAAAATTTGTGAATCCTAAAAAGGAGCGGACTTCTGTGACAGAGGTGGGGATAGGCCAATCTGCGATACCTTGGACTTTGACAGGGTCCATCATAATTTTGTCAAAGGAGATTTTAAGTCCAAGGTAATCGATTTCTGTCTTTTCAAAGTCACATTTCTCCGGTTTGAGATATAATTTGTTATTGCATAATATCTTTAACACTTCTTCCACTATCATCCTATGTTCTTCAATCGTCGCTGTGAAGATAAGAATGTTGTCCATATATACTACCACTTTTCCTTTTGCTATCAACTCTCTGAAGAGATGATTCATCATGGTCTGAAAAGTAGCAGGGCTGTTGGTAAGCCCGAAGAACATCACTAGGGGTTCGTATAATCCTTGGTTCGTAATGAAGGCAGCCTTCCATTCATCTCCTTCTTTGATACGAACATTGTTGTATCCCCATCTGATATCGAGTTTCATGAAGTACTTAGCCCCTTTGAGTTTATCAATCAATTCTGATATGAGTGGTAATGGGTAGGAATTTTTGATTGTAATCTCATTGGGGCGTCTGTAATCTTGAATTGGACGTAATTCCCCTGATTTCTTTTTGATAAAGAAGAAGGGGGAAGCCATTGGTGATTTGGATGGTCTGATTCATCCTGATTTCAAGTTTTCTTCAATGAACTTTTCCAACTCTTTTTGCTCCGTAAACAAAAGATTGTAGATTTTTCCCATGTGCATTTTTGCATTAGGTTTTAATTCGATGGCATGATCCCAGGTACATTTGGGAGGTAATTCGTCAAATGATTCTTTTGCGAATACAGATTTGAATCCGTGGTATGCTTTGGGTACTATCTCTTCAAATGATTTTTTTATCTTTCATTTTTCTGCTTCTATTGCTAAATCCTGAGATATGTTTGATATGGACGCTTCCATTTCAGGATTTCCGACCATGATACATAGTATCTTGTCTTTGTCTTCATCATCAACTTCCTTCAACTTAGGAACTTCTTCTTTCTTCTTCTGTTTGTGTTCCTTTTGATCTGCTACTACTCTGACGTGGCATCGTCGTGGACATCTAGAGAATTTTACTCTTCCTGTTTCCCAGTCTATTTTGGGATTGTGGATTTTCAACCATGTTTCTCCAAGAATAAGGTTGACTTTCCCTAGTCCTGTAACACAGAATGTGGTCCTTTCTGTGTGATCTTGTATTTTGACTATGAGATCCACGGTTTCTTTGATAGAACCTCTTTCATTTTTGGTTCCATCGATGTTATAAACTGGAATGGCAATTGGGAGTTTCTTTGTAATAAGACAATTATTTTTGACAAATTCTTCATCTACATAACAAGTTGTTGCTCCTGAATCGACCAAGGCTTGAATAGTAATTATTTGTCCACTGTCCGGTCTTTTGACTTCTATTTCTATCATGGGTAATTCCGTTCATATTCCCATGACAACGTGCTTTTCCTTTAAAGAGGGCATACTCTCTGATGTCTTCTTCTCAGTCCTTTTCTCTGGTTCAATGTGATTAAATATTTCAATTGGATCACATACATTGGCGTGGTCAACAGCACCATCATCCTGAGTAAGTACTGAAAATCAATTGGACAAAGTAGCGACATCTACTACTCGTCCCTTCCAAAACCCGCTTCTTTAGCGATTTTCTTAATCACTTCGTCATTCAACATCTGCACGAATTCTTCTGTAGTCATTCCTCTGATCTGCTCGTGAATGGTGCACAACTTCTCCTTCTTCTTCTGTGGACAATCTCGTGATATGTGTCCTTTCTCTCTGCAATTGAAGCAAATAATCTCACAATGTCTTTGCGTTCAATCTACGTCCATTGGTACCGTTTCATTGCTAGCTTTATGGGTTGCAGAAGGATTAGCAACATTATTTTGAGCGTTGGCGTTGCGGTTGTATCTGGGTCCCCAGC